>JAVQKC010049642.1:0-10130 GCA_036025475.1 Philypnodon macrostomus | reverse complement strand
GTATGGGGCAGACATACGGGGCAGACGTACGGGGCAGACGTACGGGGCAGACGTATGGGGTCGTTTTCGCCGATATACACTTTGCTGTCGGGACGACAGCACAGGCCTTGTTTGTATTTTAGTCCTGGTTTAGATTTGGTCCTGACCCTGTTTAGTCCTGGATTAGACCTGGTTTAGTGGTTTCCCTCCACCCCTTGACTGATGTTATGCTCCTGGTTCAAGCTGTCTAAGAGCTGGTAAAGCGGCCAAAACACAGACACATACTAACATGATTTTCAGGCGGAGACTTTACCTAAAAGACTTTTATAGCAGTAAAACCTGTAGTTGTTGACATAGAGTATAGAATAAAGTGCCCCTGTGCGCATCTCCAGCCCATGCATTTCAATGGGGCTAGTTCGTGGTGCTGATTTAATTGTGCACAAAGGAGCCTTGATGAGCCCTGAAAGGTTGCCTGGCTACTGATGTACACTGTAGCTTCAAGGACTTAAGTGTATTTTGAATGGGAAGTTAAAAGAGGCAAACAGGCTTCATGATAAAACAGAGCAGATACAAGAGTCCGCTCTCATCTCCAGAGGCAGCCTTAAAAGAGCATTGTTCATTATACATTAAGCATTTTGTCATTTTGTTAATTATATATGGAGGGTAAAGTATGAGCCTGGGGAGGAGAAAAGGGGTTTCTGCTGCCATCTGCTGGTGAGGAAATGTTGTTTATTTAATTTTAAATAAAAATATTCTTTATTTAAATATTTTTATGACATTATAGGGATTTGAACATATGTATTGACAATGATTGTGTGGTATTAATGGGATGCTACTACATATGCTGGTAATAAAATGTAATGGGAGGGGGGGTACTTTCACTCACTGCCTGCACATAAACTCATTTATATTTGTGTAAAATATGACTGTCTACCCATCCCCATAATATGAACACTACACCTTGTTTATGCAACATTATACATATATTTATGTATACCACACATAATTTCTTCTTCTTCTTCTTCTTCTTCTTCTTCTTCTTCTTCTTCTTCTTCTTCTTCTTCACTACAGCGGTGTCAAACCTGGAGAAAGAGAGCAAGCTGTCTCTCCATTACCAGGCCCCATGGCATCAGCTCCACAACGTGTTTCACCCCTGCACCCGGCCGCCATGTTTGGAAGAGCTGCACCGAAACGCCCAGTTCTGCCTCAGAGCTTTGCAACAAGGTTAGACACAAAACATCACATTTATATCATTTCATTTATATCTATCCATTCATCAAAATAATAATCTCATGTTTATTCTTGGATGTTTTGCAGATGAGCAGCTAAAGAGGTCTACAAGTCGAGAGAGGAACCGGGTGACCATCTCTATCTCAGTGGCGCCCCCTATGCCTACCTTCCCCTCACCACACACCATCCGCAGACAGCAGAGAAGCCGCCTGGCCAGAGCAGTGAGTGCACAAAAAAGATCATTCACAATTTTTAGAACATTATACTGTTCATTGAGCCAAGGTCTTACAATTTATTAGTAAATATACATTAAAAAAAACCTTTTACTGACCCCTTGTGGCTGGAGGTGGACTTCGTCATGTCCACCATAATACAATATACTAAAAATTGCATTACTTTTTTTTATAAAGTCTCTTGGTTGAGAGACAAGACGTATTCCACTCTAAATCCTAGTCCAGATTATTTATTTTTAAATTTGACAACATGGATGACTCAAATGAACCTTTATTACTGTTTTGAGTGATCTTGCCAACAAACAAGCCAAACAACTAACACATGCAAAACTTTTCCTGTGCCCACTGAAAAATGCTGTGACCAGATAATATCAGACCAAAATGTGGGACATAATATGGTTGACCAGAGTTGGATTCTAACCTGTAGATAAAAAAAAGGATTTGTGCTGGAATGAGTCAAAATGTGGGACACAGATTCACTTTGTGGGGCGCTGGATTTGAGCTGAAAAATGAGTGGAATCTAATGCAAAGTGGAACATTTGATCACCCTACGGAGAAAGTTATTTTAACCAGACAGCTTTTACCCACCAACTTTTGCTAAATAAATGAAATATAAAACTCAATTTGAAGAATTAATGTGACTCAGAACTGTATTCCTTTTATTCCTCACAGCAAGAGAGAGAGGAAAGAGAGCATGAGCTTGCCTATCAGCCCAGGAAGGTAAGACAAGATTGTAGCTATTGCATTTTCGACTTTGTGTTTTATTTCATACACCTCTGTTTTCATGTTTTTTTTCTGTAACTTCCCCCAAAGGAGAGGGCAGTTAGGGAAACAGAGATCCAAACTGTGCAGAAAAAAGTAAGAAATTCGCAAAAACTAAAAACGTCCTGTGTAAAGCGCCTTAGTGTTCGTGATAACTGTGTTTTGTTTCATCAGGAGAGATCAGCACGAGAAGAAGTTCAACGAAAGGTAACTGACACATTCAATTGGTGTGACAGCATTTACGTATTGTGCGAAGGAAGTATATACCATTCTTTCAATATATGCAGTATTTGATTGCTCATTTGTCATAATGCCATTGCTGTTGTTTTTCTTTTCATCCTTTATCTTCATAGTTTGAGTGTTTTTACTCACTTCACCCCATCGATGGTTGCAACTTCATTCCATGGAATAGAAAGGTATCAGCAACATGTTTATATGCTTTGAGATTTTGCGTTCTGTTTTATTGACTGCCTTTTCAGCACAAACAGTGTAGTAATGAATATAAAAAGAGCTTGTTATTCAACTAAGAAATAATTATAGTGAAACCTAACTTGTTGTATGAGATGTTGGAATGAATGATTATTTTGGAAAGTGTAAAATGAGCAAATACAAAAAATATATTAAATTGTATGAATAAAATATGAAATAATATGAGTTTACATGATTAACGTAGAACTTTTGTTAATGCCTGCATGTAAAAACAATATTGTACTTATTTCCCATTACATTTCAAATGCATTTGATTTATTTTCTCTTTGTCATCATGTTGATAAATGATAGTAGTAATAGTACAGTATAGTAACAATGTCAATAATGTATTGGGACCTTGATAATCCTTTCTGTTCAGTCCATGTAAGCTGTCTCTCATTCCATCTCCCCAGTCTACCTCTACGGGAGAGAACGAAGGCGCGGAGGTTACTGGAAGTCAAAAAGCCAATGCGCCGACTCCGGCTGCCCCTGTAATGCAAGACAAACAGACCAGCTGGACCAAGGAGAACCACCCCTCACCAGAGCCCAAATCTACTGCCGAGCCTCATTCCATCTCCTGCATAATCCCCATAAATGTCACAGGTAAGACAAAAGTCTTGGAGGTCCCTATCCCTATAAATCATAACAGCACATTATTGTATTAGTTCAATAATCCACAGACTATATGTTTCATGTAAATACGGCTCGTGTTTTCTAGGAGTCGGGTTTGACAGAGACGCTAGTGCCCGCTGCTCGCTTGTTCATTCTCAGTCAGTTCTTCAGAGAAGGAGGAAGCTCAGGAGGAGAAAGACTATCACAGGAATACCCAAAAGAGTGCAGCAAGACATGGGTATGTTAATAAATGAAATGTTTAGCTTATGGCTATATACAGACACTTTTCATTAGTAATCAAACATGATTTTAATAACCTCCCTCAAAATGTATGGTACATTATCAAATCTACTGTAGACTAATCCAAAATAAAATAAAATAAAATAAACAATTGATGTTTTTCAGTATTATGGTCAAATCAACTCAAGATAATGTGTTTACATTTAGATTCAGATGAATCACCTGTGGCCACAAGAGAGCGCACCGTGATTGTTCATGCCAACCCACACCAACTCTCTTTGTATGAAGAAGACCTCTCAATCAGTGGTTGCCTCTCACACACCCGCGACTCTGGCTGCCAGACCGATGACTTCCTTATAGCATGTAAGTTTCTCAAAGTAACTGGGGATGACACAATATATAAACAGCTCGACAACTTCATAAAATCAATCAACCAGATAAAGGGAGGTCCAAAGTCATAAAGCCATACACAGTTAATACTAATAAGTCATGAGGTATAATTCAGGAACACACTTGCACTGAGAAGACAAACTATGTGCTTGTAATTGTAGTGCTTTGTGGCAAATTTGTATAAAATGTATACTATTTTTGTCTATTCTTCCTTTTTTAGGTACAGCAGCTCCCTCCCGGAGGCGTATCCGAGCTCAACGTGGCCATCAAGGACTCCCTGCCTCACTGTCCCATTCAACTGGCAACATTTCTGCCCTGGACGACCCAACAGAGTCTACATACACCAGCGCTACAAACCACAGTGGTCGCTTGAGATCCCGCAGCCTTCCACGAGAGGGCGGGCGCTTGCTGGACAGCGATGACGATGATGATGATGATAACTATGATGACGATGATGAAGAAGATGAAGAAATGTCACCGTATGAAGCAGAAGATTTCATCCCATCTGGGCCTAGTCCGAGAATGAAAATGATGATGATGAAAGATGAAGAGGAGAGTACTGATGACCAAGCTGCTCCTGAGCCTTTGCAGCTTGGAAGCCTGAAGAGGTTGCAACGATCAGGGGACAGAGGAGTTGGGGGTAGCCCGGAGCATAGCTGGATGGAAAGGGGTCGCTCTCGATTGCCTCGTAAAACAGACATGGGCAGCTGTGAGATCTCGTCGAGTTCGGACACCTTCAGCAGCCCAATTCACTCTGTGTCTACAACCGGAGTGCTTGGTACCCACGTAGACCATAAAGAGGATCACCAGTCTTCAAGTGGTAACTGGAGCGGGTCTAGCTCAACATGTCCATCCCAGACTTCCGAAACCATCCCTCCTCCCTCCTCCCCACCGCTGACAGGATCGTCCCACTGCGACTCAGAGCTGTCACTAAACACTGTGCCCATTGCCATTGATGAGGGATACTCTTTGGATCCTGCATACCATACAGACTTAAGACCCCAGGGCCAGGGTCACAGATCAAGCTCTTTCACATCCTCAGCCACAGACCAGTTGGATGATGCAGGAGTCAGTACAGCTAGCGAGGGGGAGTGGGCGTACCCTCCCGACCAAGACCAGACTGATCCTGACCAAGACAATGAAAAGACACAAAACCTGAGCCACAAATTATCACAGGAATACAGCCCCAAACAAGGTCTGCAAGATCAAACATGTTTTACCAACAAGATCTGCAACACGGACAGAAATGGCTACCCAGGCGACACAGACAGTTTTTATTACTCTACTATGAATTCTGGGGAGTGTAACCAGACTTACAGAGGCTACTTGTATAACTATGCAGAACAAGGGTCTGAATGTGGCCAAAACAACACTGTGGCAGCACCACTACAACATGGAGTTTACAGCCACTCCTCGGATGATTTTAAAGTCGGCTCAATGACTTTAGGAAGGTCTTGTCGTCCAGTGAAAAAAACGAAATTCAAACCTCCACCACCCAAAAGAACTTCCTCGCTCAAGGAGCCCAGTAGCTGTGTTGATGTCGGAACAGACACACAGGTAGTATACGAACAACCAAAGATGGTTAGTGAACAGGAACTTACAATGTCTTCCATGGACATGAAGCTAGAACTAGAACTAAGTGGTGGTCCAGAACAATTGCAGACATCTTGTCTTGTAGCAGAGCCGTTGGGAACCTGGGGGATGGGCCTAAGAGAAACAGTAGACATAGTGGAGCCCATGTCTTTTAGCTCCGCAGATACCCACTCTTTTAAAGACGAAGGTGCAGTGCAATCTGACTATGCAGACCTGTGGCTTCATAACTCAGAACACAAGTCAAACAATGGTGAGTACACATCTATGTCCAATTCAAGCACAGCTACAGGAACCACTATTATGGAGTGCATCAAATCACCAGAAAGCTCCTCATCCTCCACAGATACACAAATACAAGCTCCTGCCCAGGTTTCAGAAACCAGGGCAACAAGTCCCCCACCTCCAGACTTTAAACTGGGATCACCTGAGAAACTGGCTGGCCTGGCCTCACCATCAAGTGGCTATTCAAGTCAATCAGAAACTCCAACATCTACTTTGCCCTCTTCTTCAGCCACATTTTTTCCAGGACCTTTGTCTCCCTCAACTGGCAAAAGAAAGCCCAAAGTGCCAGAGAGGAAGTCCTCTCTCTCTTCCCTGCAGCACTTTCCAAGAGATGGTGCTTCCATTCCCTGTGGCTATAAAAGAGACCCAGACTTCCCACCTCCACCTTCACAACTTGATCTTAGTATTCTTCATGGCGGCCATGTTAGACACACACTGTCACACCGAACACACCACATGCATACCTTGCACTACAACAAGCACAGAGTTGGAAATGTGTTTAATGCTGGCGCCAAACTACTAAGTCCAGACACTTTAAATACCAACCCCCCACCAAGTTCTGTTCCAGCTTCTTCAGTTTTGAGCTCCAATTTGTCAATGCCATCTATTAATGCTTCACGTTCAGGGCAGCTTCATTCAGTTAACCACTCAACAGATAGTTCAAGCAGTACAGACCAGGATACAGCAAGTATTCCAGAGACAGCTACTAGACCTAAATGTCCCCCCGGTAGTTACACTCTTGCTCCATCCGTCAACACCAGGCCTTTGCCCCCACGGAGACCACCTCCAAGGCCTCCAGGACATGAGCGTGCTTCATCACCTGAGCATTCACAACCGCCTCCCCCTGGACGCCACCCAGATGGGCCTCCATCTTATGAAAGCTTGCTATTTAGACAGGACCGGTACGGACCAGGAACACTCTGGGCAATGACTGCCTTCAGAACGAGAATGGACCCATTATCAGATACAGATGATGGTTCACCATTGCATCGACCTGTGCCGCGTGCCCCTCACCCGTCTCCTGTCGATTTACACACACATATTCAATCACACACAGAGTTCAGAGGGCTCACACATCCAAGTAAAGGGCACCCCGAGTTTAGAGTTTTGGGGGAGCGATCATTTTCACAAGATGACGATGATGATGAGGAAGAAGAGGAAGAAGAAGAGGAACAAGTAAAAGAGCCACCCAGACCTGCATGTTCTCGAATAAGTATGCGGTCTGACCATCCTCCACCCCCTGCTTATGGGGGTTACCATTCTGACTCAGGGCCATGGGCTAGTCCAGTCAAAGTGCCTGGTACCACAACAGAGACATCGCATCCTTACCTAATCAGCGATGCCAAGAGAGGAGGACCTGAAGAAGACGAGGAGGTGACATCAGGTGCTACCAGAAGTGCCCATCATCTGCATCAGCCCCTAGAGAGCAAAGATGACTCAACCACTCCTGATACAGAGGACTACTTCAGTAAAGGTAAGGTCTAAAAAATATACTGCATGGTTAAAATCTTGAAATGCACAAAATGGGTTCAGAATACATCAACTGTACACAATATCAAGAACAAATAAATGTTATGGATGTTTTATGCTGTAGATTCCACACCTAGTGACAATTCACTCTCCCCTATGATGGATGACACCAAAGTGGATGATGACATTATTATTACATCTCCTAACAAGAGTCGTACAACTGAGGATTTGTTTGCCATGATACACAGGTATGACATATTTCTTATCTAAAACATTGACGCTGCTTCCAAAAACTCTAATTTTAAGTATGTTTTTTTTTTTTTCAGATCTAAGAGAAAAGTACTTGGTCGAAAAGATTCAGGAGACATAAATGCAAAGTCTCGACTCTGTCCTCCAGCTCCAGTCAGTAGCAGCAGCGTCCCGAACATCACAGTGCCACCTGCCCCTCCTCTCAACATCCCAGCAACTTTGGCTTGTGCTGCTGGGTCACAACGCGTTCCTGTGCCCATCTATCGCAGTGCCAAGAAGTCCAGCACATCAAATGAGGAATTTAAGCTTCTCTTGCTAAAGAAAGGTAGCAGATCTGACACCAGCTACCGCATGTCAGCAATAGAAATTTTAAAGAGTCCTATAACCCCAAAGGCTCCTGGGGAACCCCTCCATGAAGGTTCGATCAGACAGGCTGAAGAACTATCCTCTACCCTGCAGGAAGCCTCTCTTTCCAACTTGGACCAGGTTCAGATACCTGGCCTCTTTCCTAGAGCTAACACAGAAAGTTTTACTCCTAAAAGCCTGACCATGTCAGCGGCGTCCCGGCAGGGCCGCTCTCGGATTCCTCCTGTGGCCAACAGCAGTCGCTACAGTACACGCAGCCGACTCTACACAGCCCCCATGCAAGCCATCTCCGAGGGGGACACGGAGAACTCAGATGGGAGTCCCCACGATGACCGATCCTCCTAATGCCACCTACAGAGAGATCCTTTATTCTTACACAGGCCCTACTTTTGAAATGGCTCTGCTACTTTTTAAACATTAAATAGGTATGTCACCAGGGCAAGTAGTAAAACCCTAGTAACATACTAAATCAGACTGTTGAAATGAACCAAGTGTTTATATACTTTTTTATAATCAGTCAGTGTAGCGAGACACTGGTCAATGAAAGTATTATAAGGAACATTTCTTGCAAAATACTGCAAAACAAAATCTCTCTGACAAGAAAAAAGACTGGAAACATATTTTGAATAAACTTAAACAAAATAAAAATACATAAATAAATACATCCTAATTTTTGGTATATTATTAAAAAAAAAGGTTTGTGTGCATGAGCACATGCAACATCCACTAATATTTTTATGTGTGTTTTGAATTGTGTGGGTGAATGTGTAATCAAAGAACTGCTTTCTAAAAAAAGAATACTTTTGAGCCCAAAGAAGTGGCAAACACCCATACTAAATATTTCTGTCAGTTGCTATTTTGTTGTTACTAATGAGAGCTCAATATTAAAACCAAATTATGTATTAAACTACATCGGACACAGATGGGGTCACACAGAGTCAATCATATATTTCTTCATAGAAACGATATCAATAAATAACACGATGCATGTATTTTTGTAAAACTGCGCCTCATAACATGATGATAAAGTTTCACCATGTTGCATGACCTTATACGTATATACAAATGCCCCAGATCCTGGTTTTTGTCAACTATTTGTGGCTCCATTGTACTGTTGAAATATTTAATCTTTCACTGTGAAAGGTTTTAGTGATATTTGCATCACATGCCAGTGATTTTAACGTCTCTCATAAAGAAGTAAGGTCTTGTGGCTGGAACTAGTTGATTGAAAAACAGGTGAATCATGGACAATCGCACACAGGCCTTTTGTACTAAGTGGTTAGTCGAAAAAGAATTTATTCACTTTAATCCAATCAAAACCTCTAGTATTAGACTAATTCACATGTTTAGCTGTCCAATTGTGCTTTGTCGACCTAACATGAAAAAGTGCATAGCAGACACTATTAGATCGGTGACAATGCTTTAGAAGGTTCTCAATCGATCATTTCAATGCTATGGTTAAATTGGAAAGATTTCCAAGAGCCAATATTACTTTTGCACTTCATAATTCTTCAAGAAAAAAAAGATATTTCTTATAATTACATAATGTATATTTGTACTAAAAATAAAGTAATATCTATATAACAGCAAGCAGAATTTTTATAACGAGTGTAGCAAAGAAGAACATGTCTCTAACAACACATGGAATCTAACAGTTCACTTCTTTTCTTGTTGCCTCTCCATTATTTGCACTGACCCAGTAGCATCAGGCAGGTGCATGCTCAACACAGTACGTCATATCATTCTGTTGGATGTTTTTGCAGTAAATGAAGGGAACTACAACAAAACAAGATGAAGGCTGATTTACTCACATAAGATCAACATTTATTTAGCCCACTTAAGAGATTGTGTTTGCCTGCCTGTCACGGCCAACATACAATTTGGTGAAAATGTTGCGTTTCCAGTTCGCTCATGGGTGTAGAATAATGTCAAAGTTGATATTTCTACGGGGTGTTCAAATCCAGCTCAATGTGTAAATCTGATATCTTAAATTAGCTCAATTCACACATTTTGCTTCCTACATTGGCTAATGGTTTACTGAGACTTGATTTACTATGTTCTACATACCCTTATACCCCTCTGGAAATGCCACATAGACAAATATTTGATTTTGAAGATGTGGGTTGCTCCTGCATTCAGAGACTGCACTTCAAAAGAAAACAATGTATTCTGTGAATACTTAAGCAAATTCAATCTTGTTTATTGTAAATCCACAGATAGATAGATAGATAGATAGATAGATAGATAGATAGATAG
>JAVQKC010049640.1:0-12087 GCA_036025475.1 Philypnodon macrostomus | reverse complement strand
AACTGGGGCATTTCCTCTGCGTATTTCTCCTTGCAAGTGAATATTACTAACTTGTTTTGTCCTTCCTTTGCCTTGTTAAATTATAGTATTACGGTGGGCTCTAACCAGCACCCATCAACCACCTCAGTAGCAAAACCATCTCGCTTTCCTCCATAACCACCTCAGTAGCAGAACCATCTCGCTTTCCTCCATAACCACCTCAGTAGCAAAACCATCTCGCTTTCCTCCATCACCACCTCAGTAGCAGACCCATATCACCAGTATTCAGCATTTTCTTTTTTCTAACAACGGATTAGTTTAGATTTCCTTCATTAGGGGAATGAACACATGTTGATGACTGATTCTGGGCATGAAACTCTTTTGATTGTACGGTATAAGTATTTTGGGCCATCATGCGCCCCTTAAGACCCATTCATCTGCCGCCCGTTTTAATTTCTGTTCTCCTTTTCTCCACCTGTGAGAGATGAGATGCAGAATGAAATCTAATCTGTCTATCTGAGGGGCCTTCAGAGGGTTGACAATGGCAGATTCATCTTGTTGTCAAGGATGGCTGCCAGCTTCTCCATCTCTCCCTGTTCTCCGATGGTCCCCCGTGAACCTTGCGCCGATCCGATCCGGGCTGCAGGAAATGGGAGCTTTCAGGTAGCTTTCCACGGCAGTGACCCCCGCCAACACGGACACATGTAGACCGCAGTCAACCGTGTTTACAGCAAAGAGCCAAATGGAAATCTTTTGGAGTCTGTCAGTCGGGCCACAGGTCAGCCTTAACAGTGGCAGTAAAAAAGAGGAACAGCTCTCCCCGGGCTGGACCTGTGCGCGTAGGAGTCTCATAGATTGAATACATTAGGTTTAGTAAAGCTGCTTATGTAAACATTTCCAAGAAAACCTGAAGGGGATAATCATGTTGCTAAAAAGCATGATATTAAAATGGCATTGGATTCGGTGGTAGTTAGGGTTAGTGGTTGCTGATCTCTTTGGGTAAAATACGTCACACACCCTCTGTTTCTTTGCATGGTTCTGTACTTCAGATTACTGGCTTTGACAAGGATTAGTTCACATATAGTCTTAGGTTGAATCCTGCTTTAGCTCCATCACTACCCCAGCAGCAGAGCCAGCTCACTCTCCATCACAACCTCAGCAACAGAACCATCCTTCTCTGTTACATCCAGCATGGATCTGTGCCTCTGAAGACTGCTATTGTTTTCCATTACGCACATGAGGCCAGAGCAAAATGGCATTGAGTTAAAACACAAATAATTAATTGTGCATTGCGTTCGCAGCGGGTATGTCAGAGTCTTTATTCTGCAATCCACCTTCTCTATAGGCTTGGTTAAAAGAATTCGATGTTTAACCAAGGCCAGGGCTCAGCTGAAGTCTTTATTGTAAAAAAACATGATTTTACTGAAATAATATTGGCTTTGTACATTTTTACTTAGGAAAAAGTACAATTTAACTTTTTGAAATTGTTGAATCCTAACACCACTGACCACACTGAATGAATTTCTGTGAATGCTTTTTTACCTCAAACACTATTTACTCAGAGGAAATGGAAAGCTCTACTAGTCTGCACCTCGATTTTTTCCAGCCCTGATTCATCCAACACTTCTGTACAAGCACAACTCATCATACGGCCCCAAACCACTCTTAGATTGTGAGTCAACCCTCACGGTGACACGAGTGCTTCTGAACCTAACCGAGCCGAACACGGAGCAGCAGAAGTCTGAGAACCCCAGCTCTTGTGGGATTTTAAAATGTACAAAAAAATATCACAGAACATCTCCAGGTGGAACGAGTCGATCCTTTAAAGAAATTCAATCTGACACTATGACAGAAGAAGCCAGTTTTGGATTAAGGCCCGCACGGCTTCTGCATTTCAAATATGTGTTTAAGGCAACAGCATCGAGTGACTGTCAGTGGAATGTGCACACGTTTCGTTAGAGCTCTGTTTCTCTCGAATGTTAAAGGAATCAGAGATGTTGACGGTACAGTGCATTAAGGGATCACAGGATGTAATTTCCAGTTCTGTAAACATTTGTGGTGGTTGAAGATAAAGTAAAAAGTATGAATCAGCAACCCCAAACAAGCCTTCTTTAACAGGGGTGGGAAATACATTTTTTGAGGGCCATATTGGGACAGGGGACTGTTGTGCATGGCCGATAATAATACTAATAATAATAATACCTGTCGAGCTACCCAATATAAACTATCACGCACATAACGTCAGTGTCCACTATACATTTATTAAACGCTTACTTTTTGTGTTAGGGAAAATCTAGGTTATTGCAATTGAATGTGAATTGTCCCAGAGTGAGGAATTATTCAGTACAATTGCTATGATACATTTCCTATGCCAGACATGGAATGGTCAAGGGCCGTGTGTGACCCCCGGGCCGCAATTTGTCCAGGTCAGGTCTAAGTAGAGACTAGACTTCCCTCTCTCCCAAGCCACCACTAGATTTTTGGTTTCCCTGTGCCCATGCTCGATGCACCACCATTTAAAATTGAAATGTACGTTTCTCCATTAGGGGATAATACTTTCATCTTATACCAGAAATGTTTTTGAAGCTTTCTCAGTCGAGGTGATCCGAGCTGATAGCAAAACATAGCATCTGATTGGCTGGAGATTGTCAAGATGCCTTCAATTTGAATGAAAACCAAACTGAGTAGCGTTCAGACCAATTGAGATGAAATGATCCTAAATGTCTAATAGTGAATGATTGTGAAAGTCTCTGTATATTTCCTCTGGAGTCTACAGTACTTTTTTTTACTCTTGAGTACTTTTGACTTTTACCCGAGTAACATTACTTTTTAAGAAACGTATCTAATATATGTTTTACTCCTTGACTTACGCAGAAATCTTTTTAACTGCTTGAGTTCGATTTCTTGCCTCTCGTCTGATGCGCACAGACTCTATTTGATCTGTGCTTTTCCTGCACAAAATGTCAGCTTTAAACCCTCTCCAACTGCACCTGACAATACACTCCCAGTATCTTTCCACATCACAGCAGCAGGAGATAAGAAATAAGCTCTAACAATGTCACTGCGGGACAAGTCTGAAGTGACTGTCTGGACTCAACCATTTAGAAGTGCTGTTGGGAAAATGAAAGACTGAATATAGTAAAGGGCGGAGGTGGACATGGACCAGACGCTTTTAACCAAGAAATTTGTGTAAGCTGTATGGGAGTATTTTGTGTGCGGAAAAGTAGTTCTAGGTGTATTTAGTGGTAATGATAGTGGAGTTCCCCAGGGCACAGTACTCAAACCAATAGTAAAACAGTAAAAAAACAGGTATACATATGATATTATATAACCACAACCAACAGTCTGTGACATCATATATTCTTTTGCAAATAGCAATAGTGTTTCTCGTGGCTTTATATTGAGATCAATGTTATAAACACTTCCCCCTTACCAGAAAATGCATTTCAACTTTCACTATCCAGAAATGTAGCATTGTATTTACCTAATATGGATATAGGAAAGTATGGTATGCAAATATAAATAAAGCAACTGGCCCTAGTTTTATAAAAGATCTAAGTCAAGAAAATGAAGAGATAAAAGAGTTAATGCAGATTACAAGAACTATGAAACTATGAAACAGCGTTAGTGGAGGGGTTCATGTTGTGGTGGATATATTAAAGCAGATGAAGCATAAGTCAACAAACAGCACTGAGGACAAACACAAAGTCACCCGTGTCCAAACTTACACAATGACCCTGAAAACCACCAGAAACACATTTTACAGTGCCCTTGGGTTTGTGGCCTTAGCGTAATGCAGATTTGAGCTCATTTAAACACTTTATTCATGAGGCGCATGTGCATTTACTGCAGTTATAGCCACAGGTGAGAATAATCAAACGTTGTAAGTTCTCACTCAAGTGGAAAATGTTTTAAAATTATGCCCATGTGCTCATCTCTTCTATCGCCACTCTCCTCCATCACCATCTCAGCAGCAGAACCATCCCACTCTCCATTACCATCTGTAGCAGATAATCTCACTCTTCTTCACCACCTCAAAAGAGGAGCCATCTCACTCTCCCCCATCACTATCTCAGCAGCAGAACCATCCCACTCTTCTCCATCACCATCTCAGCAGCAGGACCATCCCACTCTTCTCCATCACATCTCAGCAGCAGGACCATCTCACTCTCCTCCATCACCATCTCAGCAACAGAACTATCCCACTCTTCTCCATCACATCTCAGCAGCAGGACCATCTCCCTCTCCTCCATCACCATCTCAGCAGCAGAACCATCCCACTCTTCTCCATCACCATCTCAGCAGCAGAACCATCCCACTCTTCTCCATCACCATCTCAGCAGCAGAACCATCTCACTCTCCTCCATCACCATCTCCGCAGCAGAACCATCCCACTCTTCTCCATTACCATCTGTAGCAGAAAATCTCACTCTTTTTCACCACCTCAACAGAGGAACCATCTCACTCTCCACCATCACCACCTCAGCAGCAAAGCCATCTCTCATCATCCATCACCTCCTCAACAGCAGAACCAACCCACTCTCCTCCTCCATCCCCTTCTCAACAGCAGAACCAACCCACTCTCCTCCTCCATCCCTCCTCAACAGCAGAACCAACCCACTCTCCTCTTCCATCCCCTCCTCAACAGTAGAACCAACCCACTCTCCTCCTCCATCCCCTCCTCAAAAGCAGAACCAACCCACTCTCCTCCATCCCCTCCTCAACTGCAGAACTATCTCACTCTCTTCCATTACCACCTGTTGCAGAAAATCATCACCCTCAGCAACAGAACCATCTGACTCTCCCAATCACCACATCAGAAACAGAACCATCTAACTCTCCCAATCACCACATCAGAAACAGAACCATCTGACTCTCCCCTGCACAGAAGCCTTTCCTCTGGCACTAAAAAAATGAGAGACCTTTGAAAAACAGGACTATAGATTAGTAGAAAGTGTATTGACCATGCAGTCTCCAACTTCAATCCACTCAGTCAGAACAAGCAGCTCTTCACAATGTGGTTTTGTACAAGAACTCTATGACCTATCCCCCAGTCATCCCCTAGCATCCATCAGCAAACCACGGCTCTAAATAATACAGAGAAGGTGAGGCCTATATTCGAGACTATAAATAAGATGTGATCAAACTCACCTGTTGGGCCGCCAGCCGAAAGATAGAGTTTGCAGGAAAAACGCCAACATCCAACCGGAGCCAAGCAGAAGAGAGAAAGAAAAATAACAGAGTCAGGTCAAGATAAAACCTTTGCATATGAATTATTAAACACTCTCTTTTTAGTGCAACAAAGATGGCTCCTAAAATGCCAGGAGTGTGCAGGGGTATTGAAATGATAGGAACACCTCGCCGGATGAATAATTGAAGTGTTGTGTGATTGTCGGGGAGGTATGAGGTGGGCCGGGGACCCTTCTGTGGTGCACGTGTGTGATGATGCTGGAACACGGGAAGGATGTGTCAGAAATATGGCCTCATTACGACCCGGGGAGAGCGAGAGAATGTAAAGTAGTTGGATGAAGATAAGCAGGGCCCACTCTGTACCTTTATGTTCAGACTAACCATTGGTATATGTACGTTATTACCATAAAATAAGGGTTTGGAGGTGATTTCAGTGCGGCTCATTGTAACTGTCAGAATAACCAGCTTTTTATATGGACAAAGTGGACCCAGTTTGCCAGGCATTATCTCAGTTATAGTACAAAGAACTTTTGATGGCTCTCTGCAAAAGGTGTTATTCCTCCTTGATCAAAATACATCTCAGTGGACGTTCAAAATAGACTTTAACACAATAACAAAATCATAAAATCATAGTTTTGCCTGCACTCATCTGCTTAATAATGCCATTCTGTTAAAGCTTGTAGTGAATTTAGTGGTTAGTTGAAGTGTTACAGTTACATCAGTCCGCCCCAGAGCAGCTGTGGCAGCAGAGGTTGCTTGCCACCACCAGTGTATGACTGAAGTGGAAAAGTACACAGTATTATTCATTTTGAACAAATCTCAAAAATACATCAGCTGTCTGCCTATTTTGAACAATCCTGTATATTCTAAATTATATATAAAAATGTCAACATCTACCATTTTATACCAAAATATACCACCATCAGCACTTGTTTCATATATAAAACATCTGTTCACATAATGAGCCTTGTATTAGTGTCACAATCAATATTGGAGAGATGATGTTCATTGACTAACCCAAGGACACTAAGCCAACTACCTCACAATCAAGAACTCAAGTTAATCACTACTGATGACATAGTCTCTTTTCACGTATGAGACGTCCACAGCCCCACTTACATGTTCTCTACCTCAGTCTATTGTGTTGGGTGTGAGTGTGTGAGTGACTGCACACAGGTGGGGAAAAAAGGAGGAGAAATCTGCTGTGTTCATTGGTTTGATTGGCCCACAGGACTGTAGCCATAGATATACAAAAGCATACTGTGCCATTTTTGACACGTCTAGATTAGCACATATTATATTTTATTACTTTTTATTTACTCTTTTTTTGGAAGCCTGGAGGTTTGGAGCTGGTTCCCTATTGCCCACTCTGACTTCACTTCTACAGCCAATGAAAGCCTTACAAAGAGAGAGCAAGGTGGGATGTCTTTGTTTTTTAGCTTTTGACTATGTCAGTGCCACAGCATACAGGATTATCCATCCATCCATTTTCTTCCGCTTGTCCGAAACCGGGTCGCGGAGGCAGCAGTCTAAGCAGAGAACTCCCGCCTTCGACCACCGCCCGATCCACATTGCACCAGCCCTTTATGGTACCTCTCCCGCGGGTGGTGGGTCCACGGGAGGGCCTGACAGCGTGTGCACGGGCGGGGACTGGAACCACCAGCATCTACCCACTGCACCACCGCCGTAGCGCATACAGGATTGCTTAAACCAAAACTATGTAACTTTTGATTCTCTTTGCTGACACACACGTGGAAGAAGACCTCGCTGTCTGTGCCTCTTCAATTAGATACACAGACAAGACTGCCATTCTGTAGATATAATTCAATAAACCCCTGTAGCAAAAAAGACCACTGGAGTCTACATGTTCTCCTTGTGTTACTGTTGGTTCTCTCCTTGTTCTCCCTCCATCTAAAGACATCCGAGTTCACTTCAGAACGGGTCTTCAACACCACTCAGACCAGAAGCACCATTAACTTCATCATTTTGAAATTGGAAAATCTGTTTAATTTCATTTGAGGTAGAATGACTTTTGGCACCTCTTTAAACATTAACGCTCCTCCACTTTCACCTGAAACTTCGAACCAGTGAAATATGAATGCTTTAGTATTTCTTATATGAAACTTTTGAGTGTCAGACCTGCCCGGGGTAAGAATATTCCAGAAATGGTGTATTATGTCAGTGAACTCAGAGCAACCCTGAATAAATATTCTCTATTGTCATGATAAATTGATATGCATTTTAAGAATAATATCACTTCTCCTTATGCATAAACGCACGTGGCTGGTCAGCAGTGGACAGGAAAATCTAAGTGTGAACAGACAGTAAAGTCTAATGGAATCGCTTCAAGTGTGGTTCTTTCAGCATCTACTTTACTGTTGTCTATACACTATTTATACACAGCATAAAATATGTACATGTGACCAACCTGACCCCACAATGCTGCTGGTACACTGTATATGTGGAGTCAGTGCACACCCGGTCTAGAGCAGGGGTGTCCAAACCTGTTTCACTGAGGGCCATGTTTCAAAAAATGAATACCAAGGAAGCCCACTCGCTGAAGCCCACTCGTTGAAGCCCACTCGCTGAACCCCACTCGCTGAGGTGACGATTTCATCAAAAGTCCCTTTGGTTGTGTCTGTTTTCTAGACACACGTTCAGCAGGCTCACCTAGTGTCCCTCTATATTATAACCACACAGAAAAGTAGAGAGATATCTTGCTACACATTGAATGCTTTCTTTTAGTTGGATTATATAGAGTCACATGCAGTAACAAGCCTATCTGGGCCGATTGAGAGGTAATCCTGAGGGCATAGTTTGGACACCACTGGTCTAGGGGCCCTTCAAACAGTGGTTAATCTGTGGGATGTAACACCTATCTTCTGTGGGGTCTAAGGGCTCAGACATGAAGTACTGTTGTAAAGGGGGTTCAGCATATGCTTGTTGTCCATTAATGGGTATAAAACTGTATGAAAGATAAGACTATTCAATGTACAGTACAGACCAAAAGTCTGGACACACCTCATTCATTCTAAGAGTTTTCTTTATTTTCATGAAAAGGCAAGAAATCCCACTTCTAAACCCTGACAGGGCACACCTGTGAAGTGAACACCATTTCAGGTGACTACCTCTTGAAGCTCATCAAGAGAATACAGAGTGTGCGCAAAGCAGTAATCAGAGCAAAAGGTGCTACTTTGAAGAAACTAAAATATAAGGCGTATTTTCAGTTGTTTGACACTTTTTTGTTAAGTACATATTTCCACATGTGTTCATTCATAGTTTTGATGCCTTCATCAATGTGATGTGAATCTACAATGTCAATAGTCATGGAAAGAAAGGAAACTCATTGAATGAGAAGGTGTGTCCAAACTTTAGGTCTGTACTGTAAGTATTAGTCTTGTTTTAATGATTTTCTGACCGAAACAGATAAAGGCCTATACATGAAACACATATGGCAACTCCTACGCCATATCTAATCTTGGCTTCTTCTCTTCGTCTTCTACAGTGGCAAATAACTGACATATGACAATAACAAATATAACTCCCAAGGCCAGCTGTTTGAGTAATAGTGATGCCATAGTGACTCACAGGAACATTCGTCATCGGTCTATCTTAGTCTTAACCTGTAATGAACTGAAATGTGGGCCCCCAGGGCAGATTTACAGAATGGGCCCCATAAAGCTTACAATATACTGTATAGCACTTTGATTTAATCCATATAATAGGCCTGATTTAAATGTGGCTTAATTCCTTAAATCCTGTTATAAGTTATTCTGTTATCCTGGTTTAGACCTGGTTTAGTTCTGGTCCAGACCTTGTTTAGTCCTGGTTTAGACCCTTGGTTAGTTGTGGTCTAGAGGTGTTGTACTCCTGGTATAGACCTGGTTTAGTTCTGGTCCAGACCTTGTTGAGTCCTGGTTTAGACCTACTTTAACCCCAGTGGGCCCCTCCACCTCCTGGGCCCCAGTTCAGTTGCACTGGCTACACTGCCTGGTGTTACACCCCTGGTTGTATGGACACACCATCACACACAATTTTCCCCTTAATACC
This sequence comes from Philypnodon macrostomus, assembly GCA_036025475.1. Lineage (NCBI taxonomy): Eukaryota > Metazoa > Chordata > Actinopteri > Gobiiformes > Eleotridae > Philypnodon > Philypnodon macrostomus. Next base: position 2,868 of record JAVQKC010049640.1, on the reverse strand, counting down.
ACCATTAGGCTTTTGGCACAGCGCTGGCTCTGCTTATGGACTATATCCACATCAGCACTTGCAGGCCTGCCAGAGTCTACCCCGGGATAAACAAAGGTCTAAGTAGCCACAGGTCAGAGAGGGACGGACATGAAAGCCGTGAAGGAGAAACGTGAGCTTGTATTTTTCCAAAACAAAATTACGGACGAGGAAAAAGCTGGTATGAAGGTTAAGCTGTGGCTGTAGTGTAGATGTCAGAGGAAGTCAGGCCAGTTGGCTTCTATCACCTTCTCTCCATTTCTCATAGAACACCAGAAGGAAGGCCTCAGCAGGATGATTTCCCAGAATGCCCCTGTGCTGTTTTTCGCTCCCAAGGGCCCTCATTTAAACCCATTTAAGCCCTGTGATATGACCGGGGATCAAGTGTCCGGTGCAGCCCAACACAGAGCAAGGCACTGGCTCTATGCACAGTCGAGGGTTTGATTCCCACTGGGACCGGGCGCCACGCATATCTGCACTTGCTGCTGCTGCAAGGTGTTTGCCAGGAAGTGCCTCTGTTGGTATGTCACTGTTAAATGGAGCTTTAACGAAGGGGGCAAGTTTAGATCTAGCGTAGGACTATGATCTGCACACACAAACAAAACCCCAAATGTTCAAATCAACAGTGAGGTTCTAGTTAAAATATATTTCCTACAAAAAGAGCCATAAAATACTACTTTTCATATTTTTTGCTGTCAGCTCAAGTCATTTCGATTATTGCAACCAGTGACATAATTGAGTGCAAGAGGTCATAAAAAGACAGCTTTCTGAATGTCTCCATTTCCAATATCTTTTCTGCATTCTACATGCTCTTCCCACAGGACTGACCAACTTGATGTAACTGATGCCTGTTTGTCCATGTTCTTGTTACTGCTACATGCCTTTGTTGAACCAGGAGACCCTCACGAAGTAGCCATCTCAGAAATGCTCTGACTCAGGCGTCCGGTCATAACCTCTGCATTTAGATCTTTATGTCACAGTCAGAGATCAGCTCACACCAAAATGTCTGTTCTCAGAGCACATATTATTCAAGTGAGGCTAGAAGGGAGCAAGAAATACATTGAAAATAAATACATTGAAAATAGATAAATAAATAAATAAATAAAAAAATAAAAAGCAAAACACAAAAAATATTTAGAGCACCAAAAAAGAACAAATTTATTTTGAAAGATTACCTAATCCTGAACCAAACTAAAAAGTTGGTTTGCAATTATTATGCCCCAGACAAAAATTGGGTCCCCAGAAAAAGGGTTTGAGAAACACTTCTCTATGTCACTCCTCAGTCTTATGGTCAGTTCCAACTTAGCACCCACTAGAGGACTTTACCTGCCATTGCACAGCTTTTAGTTCGCCACAGGGGGTCACACGAAAAACATACTCTTTTTGTTGATCCCAAGCCTGGATAAATGGACAAAGGGAATCCGGCATCACAAAAAGTTAGTAGTTTTCGAACCCTAAAATGAAAGGAAAGTTTAATAATTGCAACACATGTCACACAAGCCATGTCTTGGTTCTTGAATATAAAATTATGCACAACAGTTATCCTTTTTTTCCCAGGCATTGTTGGACATGATAGGGAATGAAGTATAAAAGCCTTTTGTACCACCATGCACTGAGTTTTGATCTCTGTATCCAAATAGCCAATGCTGGCCATAACTATAGTGCAATCTTCATCAAAATAAGCTCACATTTCTCATACATCTCACTGTTTATTCCATTAAAATGTTTGAGTTTCAGTCCATAAAGCTACACCTGCTGCAGTCAGTGCCTATTGCTCTGCTCTGCTGCCAAACGAATACCTTTTTTATTCTGTAATCAGGCCCGAAACCACACTGAGACCTACTGTTTTCCCCCGGTCCGTGGATTTAGACTAACCGCGTGATATAATCCAATTTTCCACTCGCCGACGGAGCTGTGAGTTTGGTCGTTTAAGTATTGGAGGCGCCATAGTACCCCTCTGCAGCAGGGCACTCAGCCAGGACACAGGGCCAGGGCAGGGTGGGGGGTCCTGGGACAACCACCAGAGAGGGGGCAGTGTGGGGTCTGGACGATGAAAGAGAAGAGCAGGCTGTGAGAGCTGCAGCTAAACAATGTTGGAGAGTTTCTGCCAAAAATCTGATGTTGTATTGAAATTAATTTAGTCAGATAATAATAGGAGTAACTATTATTGTCTGAATCTTAATACAGTTATACAATCAAAAGACAACATGAACCTGCTAAACCTAAATCAGATGTTTTTGCTCCATAGCCACCTCTGTAAAGAAACACAGACACAGGTCTGTTTGACACTTTGATAGGAATTGCAACTTTTGAATACCTAAATACTGTGTATAAACAGAGGTTACATTTACTCAGTTACATTTACTTGACTATCTTTGTAAATACATTGTACTCCATAGAGTAGCTTTACTGCACAATACTTTTTATTTTATTTTTACTTGAGTAATAATATTTTGAAGTAACTGTACTCTTACTTGAGTAAAATCTTGTAAATCTAGAAAGAGTAAGAGTACTTTTAGCACCTCTGTGTGTCATGTAAGAACAGCTTTATGTGAAAAATGTGATGATGTGAAATTCTGTTCCTTGTGCCTTCATTTTTGAAAACATGATTTACATTTTTAGTTTATCTTTTTGAAAATATCAAAATCTGTTTATTATCTTTTTATTTTTGTCAGATTACAACAATATTAAACTAATAACTAATAATCTCACTCAAACAGTTACTCAGGACTTGAGTAGTTTTTTCACCAGTACTTTTCTACTCTTACTCCAGTAATTATGTGAATGAGTACTTTTTACTTTTACTTGAGAAACATTATTTTGAAGTAACGATACTCTTACTTGAGTAAA
>JAVQKC010049637.1:0-12399 GCA_036025475.1 Philypnodon macrostomus | reverse complement strand
GGGAGAAATTTTCCCGGAGGTGTGAGTTGAAGACCTCCCTGACAGAGGGTTCGGCAAGACGTTCCCAGCAGACGCTCACAATACGCTTGGGTCTCCCAGATCTGTCCAGCTTCCTCCCCTGCCAACAGATCCAACTCACCACCAGGTGGTGTTCAGTTGACAGCTCAGCCCCTCTCTTCACCCGAGTGTCCAAGACATATGGCCGGAGACCAGCTGATACAACAACAAAGTCGATCATTGATCTCCGGCTGGAGGACTCCCAATGTTCAAAATCTTGAAGATGTGAAAATCCCGGTTATAAAAATCTCAAAGAATTTATGCTAGGTTGCTAAAAAGTACCTGTTATCTTAAACTGGCTAATCCCTGTGTCCAATCTGACTCTCTCTCTGTCCTGGCCAAGGCTCTGACTGGAGATGAGAAATGGCACCTGTAGGACCCTTAGGGATGATAAAACTCAATCAGTCAACATGGCTAGTTTCACAATAGTCTAGACTAGTTTAAAAGTCACATTCATTCTTCAGCAAATATGGGCATAGACAGTAGCCCATTAGACCATCAGGAAAAAAATACAAAGACAGAAAAAACATGCATGTCTTTGAACATTGGGAGGACGCTGGAGAGAACTCCCAATAACACAAAAAGGATCTACAGAGTTCACTCAGAGAAGTGTGTCAGTCAGCCCAAGAATTTAATCCAAAAACACATTCTTTCCACATCTTTTTCTTTTCAGGTTGATGTCATTAACATGTGCTGGAGCAGATAGTCAATAGCAAATAACAATAAAATTGCAAATACTGTATAATTCTGAGATACTATAAAACCTTACCTCAGGATGCACCCAAATTAAGTATACACTCCCCACATCCTAATGATTTACTATGTAACAAGGATAATGGTATGTCTCGAAGCAGGTAATGACTGACAGAACCATCAAAGGGTCGCTAAGCTAATGCTAATGTTTACATGGCCGTGTCCAGTGTTAGGGTTTTAACAATGGAGTCAGGTTACGTCACAAACAGGTCCAGACTATATCTAGACTAAAGCAGATCATTGACTAGTCTCATGCAATCATTTGAACACACCTTTGCGTGTGCACAGACTATGTCCTCTTCTCCCGGCCCCCCTCATACACACTCGCTCAGTCTTTCTCACCAAACAAATACATGCAAAGTATTTGCTGACAGGGCTGTGGAGCACTGATGTGTCCAGACTTGCACTTTTATATCACTTCATCAACAAGACACATTTTACCTCCAGAAACACCAACAGGTTCTGAGAACAAAGCACAGCAGTATAAAGTGTCACATTTCTCATTAATGGGGTTGTGGATACTGAATAACACATAATGCTACCATATTATCTTAGATTTTGAAACATTTTTTAATGAATTAAAAAATATATATATAAAGATTATGCTATTCCTTCCATAGATTGTTATTAAGTGTCATGGTATGGGAATGAACTGTACTATACTGTAGTGTCAAAGAGCAAGAGATAACAACACACAGTAACTGTATACATATATACGTATATCGTATATTACGATGTTTCTTAAGGGTGAGGCCTATAGATAACCTTACCAGGAATGACTGTGCATGCAAATACTCTACTGCATAATATATAAGGAATGCTGTATTATAAGAATAATACTTTCTCATCCCTTTGGAATAAACTCAAAGACTTTCAAACCTCATCTTTTTATTCAGTTTTATTGTTATCAAATTAAATAATTCAAGTCCTAATACCCTTCAGACGAGATCCAATAATCTCCCATCGCTCAAATATGTCTGAACATTAGAGAACTGTGGGAATCTACAATGTTATGGTAAGAATCAATACATGTGCTTGAATTCAGACCTCTACTGGGTGATTTTGTGTTTTAATAGATAATATTGTTTTGAGAATTGAGCGTGGATAGCCTATTTTAACACAGTCTAGCCCTGGTTTAGTCCTGGTTGGCTTCTGAGTTGAACCCTTTTTAGTCCTGGTTTATTTCTGGTTTAGTCTTGTGGCTTTGCGAGTAGGCTTTTTACCAAGATTGTTTTTTACATATTACTAAACAGATCATACATTAATAAAAAACTTTGACCTCATAAACTACTACAGCTTCAATGTGGGCGCAGTTGGTTGTTTGTTGACTGAGAAAAAGCCAGAGAAAGCTACTCTGTCACACATGTACCTCAGTGAGTCATCTCCTATAGCTTCATCTCACAACTCAATGTTAGTATGTGAATATTGAGCACATGTGGGAGAAACGCTTCCTGTTGTCTTTTCCGGAGGTCACAAAGCGGTCATTTAGCCTACAAGTGGTTAGAATCAGGATACCGCATGTCACCGACCGTCTGGGACAGAGACAATAGACAAAGCTCCATATAAGCATGACAGCACTTGTAATTTACTTCCTGCATTAAATAAACTGTAGAAGACGGTATCTACAAGGCAGCAGTATTTAGTGGAGCTTATTGAGGAGGTGCAGACAGATATTAATATATATATATATGGCTTTGTTCCTGTACTTTTTGCCTTTATGCTTCACAGTGCTAGTCTCCTGTGGGAGGCTGGGTGTAATAAATCTAACAGGCTCGGTGGAGGAGTGCATGTGGCCCATAGTGACTTTTTAATTAGCCATGAAAAGCAATGCCATTATCAAGACTAGTGTCAAGAGGCTAAAAGGAAACCTGACACTTACAAAAATTGATGCTACCAGCCCAAAAATGTTAAATGACTGCACAAGTAAGATTTTATCACCTTAGTTTGTATACAAGATACCAAAATGGTAAATACTTTACTACTCCTATCTAAAGAAGGCCCTTTGTAACTTTATGTACAATTACTGCTTAGTTAATATGTGCCAAAATAGGACTAAACCGGGTTAAGCCAGTCCTAAATCTGAGACAATTGATCAAATGTTGAAGTAGAAGGTAGGGGTGTGTGATATGGTAAAACTATAATCTCACAATTTTATGATGCCAATATCACAATTTGTATATATAATGATTTCTGTTCATATTGTATTATTTTGTCTTACACAAAATACTACTGCTATCAGTGTCTTCATAAAACCTTCAATGGATAGCCAATCCAAAGTACTATTTATTATTTTTAAATTAATATGAACACTGGCATTGTTACAGTAAAAATAATGGCGAAGATTTTGAAGATAGTTTCAGATAAGTCACCCTGAAACCTACAAAATGCACAATATAAGCTAACTTTACCAGCGAGGTACAACTGACCAAGATACTTCACCTATAAGTACAACCTGAACCTAAAGAACTCTCAGTAACGGCCTGGCTGGAGGTGCTAAATCTTGGCTTTTTTATCTTGCTTGTCTACTTGTTGCCACGTAGAGTACAAAATGTTTTACAGTTGAACTACATTAGGGCAATATATGAGGTGCGATGATAAACTTGCTCCACTTCTGTCAAAATGTCTAAGTTACTGCCAGGTCCATTAGCGCTGATGCCTGTAGTACATGCCATACTAATGTATACCAATATTCCAGGTGTTTCTCATCATCAGTCTCTTCTTGTTTAGAAACAGTAGATGATGTATCTAGGTTTGTTACTTTGAAAATGTATTTCAGACAATTAGAAGAGCTGCTGGCTTGATGTCTAGTTGCTGCCATGTTGTTCTTTCCCGAGCACTTCTATGATACGAGTAAAGATCAAAATATAAATTGTATATGTCCAGATGCTTGGAGCGGCTGAAACATCATGGGTATTTCTCAGCTTTGTTTTTTGATGTTAGATTCATACCTTTCGCCCAAAGTGCAAACCAGATGTCTGGCTGCATGCAAGGCCTCGCAAAACAAAGGTACACAGACAAAAACAAGGAAACGCCCAATGCTCTGGCATTTTACATATTTTGTGTCTGCAGGTCCTCCCTGTGTTACTGTGGGTTCTCTCCATGTACTCCAGCTTCTCCCCACCATCCAAAAACAGGCAATTACCATATTTATTTATTTTTTACTATAAATTACCCCTAGTGAATGGATGTTTGTTTGTCAGTGTATATCTCTAACTGGCCACTGTTCAGGGTGTACCCCGCCTAAGGCCCATAGTTACTGGAATTGGCTACAGTCAATCCAACAGAGCAGTGGGATATTTAAACAATAATGCTTGTCCGTTGGATGGCGGCCAAAGCACATTTTCAGCTGGACAATTAAGTAAAGTGGGTCGTTCACATGCCAACCACACATAAAGTACAAAAGCCAAAACGGCCAATTAGCATGTCATGTTACTGGTTGGCAACAGAGTCACAATATTTCATGTCTCGTATCTTTTTTGCAAAATGAGAACTACATTCCCTGATACTTCATGAACCAAAAAGAACAACTGTTTTGTCTTATGTTGGCGCATCACTACCAAGAAACATCCTTTTCCTACAGCATAAACACATTGTGATTGACTTTTACTTGAATGAATGAATACTAAGAAGAAAATAGTAGCCACTGTTTGCCATTATAAATTGATATGACATTTTAATTGTATCCAGTCAACTCAACCATTTATTTGTCCTGGTTTAGACATTGTTTTGACTCAGTTTAGTCCAAACTGAGAGCCACAGTGTCAAAAATGAATACCAATGGAGATCAACTCTCTGAGGTGACCGATTTCACTTCAACAAATGTCTCTTTGGTTGTATCTGTTTTCTGGACACATATGTTCAGCAGGTTTTTTCACTTAAGTGTCCCTCTATATTATAATCACACAGAAAAGTCGAAAGATATCTTGTAACAATATGAATGATTTATTTTAGTTTAATTATGTAGAGTCATATACAGTAAAAAAGATCCTTTGGGCCAACTGAAAGGTAAGATTAAATTTAAAAATTGCTCTGTGGGCCACATTTGGCCCCCAGGCCATTGTTTGGAAAGCCTTAGAGTAGAGTAATTTAGTCATAATATGTTCTTAGATTTAGATCTGGTTTAGTCTTTGTTTATAGATCTTTTTTCAATGGGTAATAGCACTCAAGCAATGTGTATAGGGTCCAATGTATGAGACAGTCATATCACCTCTTTTCTTTGCAGATCTGTCAAGAATTTAAAGTATTTATGTCCCTCATAACAATAACAACAGTCTGTGGTTATGCCAGTGGGACCGTGGGTTACTTAAGCTCGGCTAAACCAGTGTGAGATGCAGCAGAAGAGTGCGCTGCTCGGAGCTCAGACCTGATTAGCTGGTCTGATTAAGGCACCGCCACTGTGCTTTGAGACAGTGTGTAAAAATCTGTCTGGCTTGACTCATTATCAGCTCTGATCAGTAGCAGGTCCATGTGAGGTGGGTGGGGGGGGGCGCTCTGTCAGAAGCTTAACCCCCGCCCCACCAAACCTCAGGATTAGAAACAGAATTGGCGCCAGTACCACTGACCAATTATGAAAACAAACGTCACATTAACGACGGTAATCCACTATGGTAGGATGGTTGGGGTTTGATTTCCGCTCCAAACTGTTCATAAGATATTTTTCCTTGAGCAAGACACATCATCCACCTTGCCTATGTATAAATGTGTTAGTGTGATTGATGTGTGACTGTGGAGTGAATAGACTAGTTGTAAAGCACTATATAACTCGATGTCATAATTATTATTAATACATGGCCATTGTCAGTACTCAACAACAGAAGCCTTAGAGGGTCAAATTGTGGTAATTTGCATAACTCTCCATACATTTCATGGTTTTATGACACCCCCTAGAAAAACACAAGATTTCTCAAATCAAACAGTCTTCCAGAACTAGTATACATTCTTCAGTTGAGTCAGATCCCCTTCCCCAACCTTCACTGTCCTCTTCAAACCAACATCAATAAACAGTGGTAGATTAGCACGTGGCCGTCGTTACCCTTGTGTTTGTGTTACTATGGAGCTTCGTGCAGATGTGGCATGTGCCGTTAAAAAGCACTAGCTCCTGTTTGCCAGAGGGCAGACCTTATGGCGAACACATGTCTGACCTCAAAACAGTGTCTGATGGTGTGACTAGAAATGTAAAATTATTAAAAATTCAATCAAAATACAAATCTACTTGGTTCATAGTATTAAATCTTCAGGATACTAGTGTATTTCTACTTGTGGGTTCAGCTCCTGTCCTTGAGGTCATCATTAACGCAAGACCACCGATGATCTAGTTCAAAACAGGAACCAAACACAAGACATGATCACAGTCAGACTTCACTAAAGGGAGTTGATGCACACTCAGCCATGCCTTTATCAAACTGACCTTGGCTCTGTGGTCCACCAGTGTTACAAGGCCAAGAGGCACAGACAAGAATGTGAGAAACCAGGCCTAGTAGATTACATTGTTAACATAAAAGCATTTCTTCTTGCTCCCTTTTATATGAACCACAGAGCTTCACAGATATCAATTGTTTGAAACGTTTTGCTTGTAAACTGTAAAAAACATTGGGGCGACAGCAGCGTAGGTAGTGAAGCAGGCCATTCATTAACCCCAAAGTCAGAGGTTTGATTCCAACTCCAGCTCCATACTGTTGTATTGTCCTGGGGCAAGGCACTTCACCCACCTTGGAAAAGCCTAACCCAGGGCATTGTGGGATGAATGAATAATGGAACAATTGCGCAGTTCCTTAGGTGTCTTGGTGCTATGTAAATAAAAGCAATTATTATTCCAGTTGCATAAAGTCTTTTCCAAAATTTGGTGACATTTAACGTTAAAGGCCATCGCTGCAACATCGAGTGACTTCTGAAGCTGTGTGATAGCATCAGTTCAAAAGTGTCTCTTTGCCGTGCTTGTTGGCAAACTCTGCTGACCACAACAACAGTCTTTGTAAGCAATAATATCCGTCTGTAAAAGATATATCTGCTAATGAAAACATAACCTTTAAAATGTGTACAATTTTACCCAAGCTAAAATTCAGTTCAGCGAGGAATACTTTAGGAGATCCGGTTTGCTTTAGGTGCAGCATTCAACATATCCAAATAATGAAGGCAGCTAACAGGAAAATGCTCATCATAATACCAGTTTATGGTGATATATTAGTTGCACTGGCTTTTACTTGATGCCTTCAAAGTCAAACTGCGAAGTTCACTTTTCTCTTCCATATATGGCTAAACTCTTACATTCATCCATCCTCTTTCTTACTAGAGAGCACAGGTTACTTGAGCTTTTAACAGCAACTATGGATCTTACATGGGCGTATAGACATAAAACTTTTCATAGCAATAGGCCATTCTTAAATCTATAACATCTTGGTAACACAAGTGGAGCCCAATAAACCCCTCCCCCTTTTTTGCTACAGTTTATAATCTGCCCTCTCATCAGTAGGTGGATTAACACAGCTTGGGGGCTCCAGACCTGTCTGTCTCTGAGTCCTTTGAGTCTGTCTGTCCACAACTGCAGACAGCTGTCCCAACACGGCCACCACCACGGCCCGCCAGTCACAGCTCATCACACACTGACACTAGAGTAGAGGGAGCCAGTCAGTTTGTGTCGTGTGATCGTTGAAGCAGCAAAGTGTGGCCCTGTCAGCAGCCCCTGGGCAGACTGAGAAGATGGGTGGCGGCCGTACCACTCGGATGTTATCTCATCTCCCTTGGGTGGGATCCAGGTCTTTGCAGGCTTGAAGTCAGAGGACAGGAGGAAATTAAACTGCTCCTTTTGTTGTGGCTTTAAAAGAGGGCAATGGAGAGAAGCGAGGGGTATACAGTACACAGTGTTACCCCTCAGAGCAGGAAATCAGTTGGATTTAACTCACACAATGGCAGCCTCAGAGGGTCAAAAGACTTAAGAAACGGTGTTTACAGACGGAACGCTTATCATACTGAATTAGATGTTTGGGCCATCTATGTGCACTCAGATAATAACTTTAGCTCTATTGCCTTTAAAGATTTGAGGAAAACCAAAATAAAACTTCAAAGAAATCAACTGTAATATATCTTTGTGCCAGTTTCAAGCAAGGATAAATAAAAGGGCATATGTAAAGCCAGTGTCAAATTACTGCTTGATATAGGGGGGGCGATCATTTGCTGTGGTGAGAAAAAGCTAAAAGACAATTCAAAAATGAAAACAAAAATGCAAATACACAATTTCTACTTTAACTAAACTTCCAATGACAAAAAGATTTACGAGACGATACAAATTCCTAGCCAACAAATGTATGTGTTTGTTAGGTGTGTGTCAGAATGGAGCGCGGTCATGCTATTGTATGGAGCAGGGTCATCTTCTTTACTTTAGTCAGATCATCTTCCTGACCTGCGCCTGACCTTGATGAATCTCCTCCTTTGTAACTCAAACCTCCAGAGACATTTCCTCCTCACCTCTGGCTCTACGCTCTGTTGCCGCCCGTGTTGCCTATTCCAGTACGCACTGTTGTACTCTCAATCTCCTGCGCCCACCAATTTCAATGTTACATTTAGCGAGCAAAAGTGAGCCGGTCTCCTGCTGTTTTTCTCCCAGGCAGAATAATTATACCTCTATGGCATCCGGCGGAATGAGTAACGCTCCAATAAAGTTGTTTTGATTTTCTTTTTTCCCCTGCTAAACAGTATTAGAACTGAGTGATGCTGTTCTTTTAGACATTTCCAATGAGATTAGAGAGAATTCAGCCTGCGGTCACGTTTCAATAGTGTTTAACTGTAAAGAATATGACTCAAAATGCATTTGTTCTAAGATTACATTCGGGAAGGAGTGAGAAACTTCTAAAGCAATCAAACTGTCAGCAATGAAAGCTAATGGTTCTGTTTTTGTTTTTTACAATGACAATTCAGAACAATCAGCTTAATTGTGTAGGCTATACATTCTGGCATGCAACACTTTACAACTGTTTACTTGATTACATATGATTACACTACAGCACACTAGTAAACATATAGGCCTATTAAATACAGTTGAGCTTATTTATGTAACTAGTAGGCGAATGAAAACAATTTGCAGTAGCCTATTTTCATATGTCATTGTGGGCAAAAACGAATTGCCCTGTTGTCTCATTAACCTGCAGAAGAATTAGAAGATATCTGTAGAATGAGTTACGTGACACCACCTTACGGCCGCCAGGCTATACGTAAACAACAAAGCGCACACTGTCGTACGTCTGATAATACGCCTGGATACGACACCTTTGTATTCTCCCATTTAAGTTTGAGGCACCTGACTTCACGTCAAGTGTCTGCAGCGGTTAAGAAACTCCGAAACGAACTTTACACGAGTGCGTAAAAGTGGCACTCACGCACAGCGAGACAAAGCAGGTCATAACGCGAATGTCGAATTTGCTTACCTTTATTTGTATGCAAAGGCGTGCGTGTATAAAGTTATTCCTATCTGTGTGTGGAAAAGGTGTATTTGTATTCCCGTGCAGGCTTCAGGTACAGAGCCTCATGCTTCCAGACTGCGTTTGATCCATCGCCTGCCTCTCTGCAGCAGCGCTCCTGCCTCTGCTTCTACTTCTTTCACACACATATCCTTACGTACACACACGCACAGCTCTCCCACAGTCCTCTCCAGCGCGCGCAGGCACCTACAAGTAAACCGAGCCCCTCTGGGCGCTGACATCACGAGACATCACTATGGCAACTCTGGCTCCACCCCTCTGCGCAGCCCAACTTACCTGTCTGACTACCTCGATTTCACAACCAACTTTTGCCTATTTTTTTTCTCCGTATTGTAGGTTAAGAAAACACAGATAGGGAGGGATTTGCAATAATAGAAGTAAGCGATCTAAAGCAGTGGTTCCCAAACTGTGGCACAGGGGCCACTGGTGGTACACTCGTTTACTGTTTAATCTAGACTGGCTTTGTTTAGGTTAAGTCTTGGTTTAAGTCTGATTTAGTCCTGGTATAGTTAGTCTTGAATTGTTTAAAATGAGCGGACAAGGTATTCTATTCTAAATATGCAAATGTCAGTGGAAACCAAAGGGTGAATTTGCATGTTGGTATATGCACAAAATCCACCATAGAAGCACATCAAATCCACCTTTTGTGCATTGCCTCTATTGCTGCACGGAGCTCCCTCGCGGCTAGATGCCAGTCTCACTATTACCTTCAATTGTTTTGGCCACAAAGCCTCGCCTTTGTATGCCCTGACCTATTGCATGCAAACACTGACAGGTGAGCCAAGGGTTCACCTCAGTAGTGCTTCCTCCACCGTCAGTGCACTCCTTGCTACGAACAATCCCAGGAAACACATTGGGTTAGATACGGCACATGCGTATAGTCTAGTTGTTATGGTGAAAACAAGTTTAGAATCCCATATTACTATTGCTTCACACAATCCAGCAGTAGCAGCACCTCCTGTGTTTCAAGGCAGCTGTGGGAAGCATAGTGACAAGCAGATTTATAGGAAGGGCTCCGCATTTAACCTGGAGCAAAAAATAAGGAAATAGTTCTTGTGGTTGTTGCACTGTTGCCCAGGTCTGAACAAGCTCAAATGCTTCATAACAAAAAAAAATAGACCAATAAACTAAGAATGAACGGACACAATTGCAATCATGCTTTAACATTAACAATGACTATGACAATGTAAGATAATAAAAATACATTGCAAGGTACACACCCCACTTGTGCAGCTTCCTTCCCTCTGTCCAAAACAAACTCCATACAAAGGACTACTACGGGATGGCATCACTTCCAAATTTGGAAAAAGTAGAACCAAAAATGTACAAATCTGGTTAACCCTCCATGTCTTTGAAAGAGCAGCAGCCGTGTGAGCAGCAAAGACGTGTCTGACTGCAGGCTCATTAGCTGTTTCAATTTAACTGTCAATCACCACATGTATACTTTTGACTTCGAGGCGTTTTGTGATTGGTTGGGACTCACATCACATGCTCCACATTCTCAAATACAAGCTAAAAAGGAACAGCCTGTTTGGTGAGAGGTACTAATCTTATAAAGTGCACTCCAATAGTTGCATGCCTCACCAGCAGTCTCCAGCCTACATCAGCTGATTGCTTGGTTGATTTAATCTGTGCCCACCGACTAACAGCTTTTCAGTTAGCTCTGTTTCAGCTGTTTTATCAAGTGACCACTCACAACCCACCATATTTGGATTTGATTTCATAATTTAAATACATCATGCATCGGATACAGTGTATGGCCTTATTGCATTTTACATGAATTCCATGGTCATACACTGCAGGTGGTAAGCTACTTCTGTATCCACAGGTGACATGGGAAAGCTTATCTGACCACATCAAAAACACCAATCAAACACATTTGTTCATATAGGCCAGGTGGGTAAAGTGCCTTGCCCAAGAGCACAACAACAGTATGAACTGGTTGGAGTAAGAATTGAACTATGCACCGACTTTCTAATTAGTAGCTGACCTGCTCTACCACCTGTGCCACCGTTTTCTGTTCATTAAGTTAATAGAAACAGAGCTACTTATATAACTAGACAAGTGCTTTAGATTTTGTTGCCATTTTTAGTCTTTTCACTTGATGAGCTAATATGAATTGACATTTAAACAATGGTAGGTGACAGCTTGAGCCTAAACCACAACAGCATTCCATACATCCTGACCGGGTCACCCCAGACCGACCTGGTCCCGTAGCCGCTCCTGGTGTCCCATGATCGCTGAGGCATGATGGGGGTATTTGTGCTTGAGATGCTCCAGGAAGGCCTCCCTCTTTTTGTCCATATCAGACGGCTGCATGGCCAGAATCTCCTTAGACCCACGCGCACCCCCTAACGTGTGCCTTCGAGAAACGGGGCGACTGTTTTTGGCATCTCCTCTTGAAGGGTTTGTGCGGTTTGGGGAGGTCTGCCTGCGACTCACGTGCTCGGTGTCGTCCGGAGAGGTTACCTTCAGGTTGCTTTTGGTTTGCTCTGAGGGAACATAGAAATGAGAACAATAGGTTATGGCATGTACTGCAAGAATGTTTTGACACAACTTCAAGTCTGTGTATGCTATGATTTGAGAGATCATAAAGGTCATGCTAGGCCAACTATAACCCATATCCTCCTTAAGGAGTTTGAGCTGCACAATAATAGAAAAACATGCAATAACTATGTTGAGTATTGCAAGTAGGTAAGTCAGGGTTAGTAAACATGTCCGTGAAGGTTCATCTGCAACTGCAAATGCAACTGAAAATTTGAATATACATTAGGCAGATTGAAATCTCTAGATTTACTGTAGTGAAGCGGCGTTTCAGTTTTATGGAGCTAGGGTCTGGAATAGTCTCCCTGAAGATGTTAGACTGGCCTCTACTCTTACAATGTTCTGTTTAGCTGTGCATATGATAACTGAATGTGGTTCTTATCTTCAAACTTTTGATTTTTAAATTTAATTAATCTTATTGTTGTGTTTTTAATTGTATTATGTTCTTTAACTTGTGTGACCAAGCAATAATTAGATAGGAGACTTCAAAATATTTAGAAAAATATAATTTGATTTAATTAAAAATAGTAAAAACTGGTTTCATGATCTTTAACACTTCATCGATGGGCTGTGT
>JAVQKC010049628.1:0-30088 GCA_036025475.1 Philypnodon macrostomus | reverse complement strand
GCAGACGTACGGGGCAGACGTACGGGGCAGACGTACGAGGCAGACGTACGGGGCAGACGTACGGGGCCGTTTTCGCCGATATACACCTTGCTGTCGGGGACGACAGCACAGGCCTAGTTTAAATTTTATTTGTATTGCCCTATATCACAACACAGTTGCCTCAGAGGGCTTCACAGAAAGAGATGTCTGTAAACAATAAACAGGGTCATTGCAAACATTAACAAAGTTAATAGACAATCAATAAACACACAAACAACAGGGCTGTCCCAGGACATCCCCTGTCCTTAGACCCTCCATCACGGTCAGGAAAAACTCCAAAAATCCATTTATGGGAAAAAGACAAACCTTAGGGAGAACCACATGATAGAGGGATCCACTCCCAGGACGGACAGGCTATAGATGTGTCCAGGACTGATGGATGAGGTCCTTGTGCTGAGAGAGCTCAATATGTGTGTATAAATGCAGCAGGTTTAGGGGTACTGAACATAAACAAAATCTCATGAAGTTTAGCACATTGATCCGGGTAGCCGATATAATTACAGAGGTCAAATAAAGACTGCCTCTATAGTGCCCCCATGTTTTTGACCCCTATGGGACTCTGGACACACTTACACACTAGAGCAATGAAGAGAGGCATTCTTTATTATATTGGCGAAACAATGATATTATGGAATCTCGTCCGCAGATCCTAGCTGTGAACATTTGCACACATCAAAATCAAATCAAAAAAGTCAAATGGACCCTTCCCATGTTTGTCATGGTTGTCATGGCGAGGCCCCTTGGTCATTAACAATATTAAAACCCTTAGAAATCACACAATGTCTGATTAAGGTGCCAGTTGGTGACAGTTGTAGCAGACGTATGGGGCCGTTTCGTTGATATACACCTTGCTGTCGGGGACGACAGCACAGGCCTAGTTTGAGTATGTACATTAAGTATACAATTGCCCGGATCAATGTGCCAACATTAACGCAATTTTGTTTGTTCAGCAGGATTATTGGCTCAATAAAAGTGCATTAATTTGTTAATTATTTAATTGTCATTAATCGAAGATGTACCAAACTCAATCCAGGTCTGCATCTTCATGATATGTACCTGTGTGCAACAGTTGAAAAAGATCTTTGACTTTTGAGTTATTGCGTTCACAGTTTGTGGCCTGTAATTAATGAATTACTTAATTAATATTCATCGTAGAAGTACCCAAATCGATACAGTTTTTATGGTATGTACCTGTGTGCAAATGTTGAAACTGTTCCGGCAATTTATTTTTGAGTTATTGCGTTCACGGCTAGGATCTGCGGACGCGGACCAACGTGATTCCATAATATTGTCATTTCACCGATATAATGGGAAGACAAACACAAACATAACACCGCAAACACAAAATATCTTGTATTATATCGATGTATTAAATGTATAAAAAGCACAGTAATAACACCTTAGGCCGACAAGCATTACTCCAATGCTACTCGGATATACATGTCAGATTAAGTGAATAAATGCCTTGTAAACTTTGTCCTTTTAGCTTTGGATTTCATTGTTGAAGTGTTCAATATTCCATCATCATCAGGTTGAATCAGCAGCAGATCTCAGAGCTGCGTTCTCAAATTGAGGAGCTCCAGAAAGCTCTCCAGGAGCAGGACAGCAAGAACGAAGATGTGAGTACAGATTGTGTTTATTAGATGTGCATCTAAAGGATAGTTCTTCCTTAAGTTGTTTAACCTTGAGAAATAACTGATTTAAAACAGGGGTGGGCGATATGGTAAAAATATAATATCACGATATGGATTTATCACGATATGGATTTATCACGATTTTAGTTGACTTTGAATTTGTAGTATAAAAAAGGTTGTATGAAGACACCGATATGAGGAGTTTTCAGTGTGAGACAAAAAAATCAATGGACATCCAATCACCATAATATTTAAAGCATTTATTTTCTCAGTTACAGTAAAAATGACGTGAAGAGAAGAACATGATTGAATGCACTGTATCACAATTCAACAATCTTTCCAGATTAGCAGACTGCCACAACTTCATATCACAATTAAAATCTGTATTGCACACCCCTAGTTTGAAATATGCATATATGTAATAGTGTTGCGTGCATGCAGTCTGAAGTAGTAAGTTTGGGTTGTTCTGGTTTTTGTGTGGGGTTTCCCATGTTTGCTGTGGTGACTCTTGCTAACGCCTGCTCCCCTCTGTCTGTCTGTCTCTCTGTCTGTGCCTGCTCCATCGACCAACTGCCAAAATCAGGCCATCGTAAGTACGGTCACCCTCTGCCCAACTGGCCCATGATTATACTTGTCATTCACTACTTTGGGGAGTATTCCATGAAAGTTGCTCAAACAAATTAAAACCAAATTTAGAGCCTGACCAAGCATAAACTTGAGGCTTAAGCTAAAATTGTGAAATATCTGTCAACTGTCAATCTGCTTGACCCAGTCTCTAGAAATGTAATGTTTTTAACTGAGCATACAAGGACATTTTAAGCATGTACTTAAGGCATTGCTTCAAGATTTAAACAGATTTGTGTACTACTCATGATATCAACACCTTAGACTAGACTAGGGATGTAGTGGCTCCATTTGTCAATGTATGCAGTGATTTTAGTTTTAGATTTAGTAAGCCCCAATGAAAGAGTGCAATGGGAAAAAACTCTAAAAAAAAACGTCCCAGCGTCTCTCTGGAAATCATGTTGTAATTGAAGTAAAGTTTAAACTATTTGAGCTAATATTTTATTCACAATAGAACAATTTACACACACACTTGACATTGCACACAATGAGCTCATGTCAAATATAATGCTTGCTACAGGTCTCAAAAGAGTTGGGACAGGGGCATGTTTACCATGGTACAGGGCGGTACACCGTTTTGAATCTGAAATGGGTAATTTGTGAATCTGACAAATCCAAGAGCGGGAATCATTTTGTGCAGGACTGCGCGACATGTTTTTTTAATTCAGTCGCTCTTATAAGACCCCTGTCTCCTCTGTCAGCATGTTCCCCTCTTCTTTCAGTGAGCGGCTGTGTTCATGATCGGATACCTAACTATAAGGCCCACTTCTCTGATGCGTCTGGGGAACAAATGGGGAAATGTAGAAGTCGCGTTAAAACACTAAATTCATAAACAATACTATACAAATCAATAGTTAAGCCGTGTGAAATAGACCGGCTCACAACGGGATTCAGAGCAAGTACCAGTAAGTCGGTTTTCAGTACAGCTGTGGTAGAGACTTTTTGAGGCTGACTGAGGGGAAGCTTTCTGTGAGTTTTTATTTCACTTTTACAGGCATAAATGTCACTGAGAAATTAAAGTTTGTTAATATCAAATCAGATAAATATGCACATTTATTTACCACTGGATTAGCAATCCGTTGTATCTATAATGTTTTACTAAAAAATTTACCCTCAATGCACATAGGTGACTTCACTGAACGTAGTCTGAATGAGCAGCAGACCCCCTACTGTGGGGTCTCATCTTCTTCACCCCTACAGAGTTTGCAGTCCTGGTGTAGCGTCTCCTTTTCTTTTCAAAATGCCATAAATCCAGAAACTTGATGCTCGGATGTCTTTTTAGTGTTGAAATTTTGGTCCCATTTTTACCTGATTGCCCTGCTGCTGTAATGGCTGCAGTATGTGACCTCATCATATGGAGAGGCTCTAAAACCTTTTATATACCTTAATGTCCCAACTTTTCTGGAATTCAGGTTGTAAATGATTACAACAGAAACTGTTCGGTTACTTCTATTTGTGTGGAAGGTTACATTACTACATATGAAAATAAATCAAATAATTCAGACCTGGCAAAATAAGGCAACCTTCATTTACCTGCTGCATGGAATACCCCCCTGTTCAGTTTCCAGGATATCTGTATGCTGTTCAGTGACTCTGGATTGTGCTAGTGCAGTCGTCTAACCTGCTCCTTTCTTTAATACAGTCCTCCCTTCTGAAGAAAAAGCTTGAGGAGCACCTGTAAGTACTTCTCTGCTCACACTTGAAGAAAAACAATCACCACTAAACACCAGTGCAAATGGTCAAACTTTTCTGCTTTAGGTTTTTGCTGTCAATTTGTCTATTCTGACTTGAACAACAGTCATTTGGATCTCATGGGCGTACTTGTAAATGTGGAAAAAGACCACAAGCTAAGAACTGAAATACACTGCCTGGCCAAAAAAATGTCACCACCTGGATTGAACTCAGCAACCCTGTAGTGGGTCAGGTCTAGGTTCAGCAACATAATGAGTCCAAATAATGAGGTCAGCTGACTACCTGAATATACTGAATGACCAGGTTATTCCATCAATTAATTTTTTTCTTCCCTGATGGCACGGGAATATTCCAAGGTGGTGCCAGGATTCATCAGGCTCAAATTGTGGAGGTGTGTTCAGGGAGCATGAGACATCACATATAGATTGGCCACCACAGTCCAGACCTTCAGGGAGCATGAGACATCACATATAGATTGGCCACCACAGTCCAGACCTTAACCCCACTGAGAATCTTTAAGATGTGCTGGAGAAGGCTTTGTGCAGTGGTGCGACTCTCCCATCATCAATACAAGATCTGGGTGAAAATTAAGACAGAAATAAATCTTGGGACATCGCAGAAGCTTATTCAAACAATGTCACAGCAAATGTGCGCCGTAATCGAAGCTAAAGAGAATTGGTGTCTGACCTTTTTTTTTGGCAAGGCGGTGTATTGCCATCTATAATCATGCTCAAAGGCAGGTCAAGTTTGATGGTTAATCAGAGCCATTAGCTTGAGTTGCATAATTTGTAGTTGTAACTGGAGTTGAAAAATGTTGTTTCTTTAAATGTCCAGAGAGAAGCTCCATGAAGCCCACTCAGATCTGCAGAAGAAAAGAGAGGTTATTGACGACTTGGAGCCCAAAGTGGACAGCAGCAGTGAGTATCTTTTGTTCAATTCATTATGTCCTCCTGTGACTTTTTTCTCAGTCTCGCCTACCTTCTTTATTCCAGTGGCTAAAAAGATTGATGAGCTCCAAGAGATTCTGCGCAAAAAAGATGATGACATGAAGCAGATGGAGGAGCGATACAAGAAATACATGGAGAAGGCCAGAACGGTCGGTTCACAGAAACACCCTGACAAGTAGTCTATGAAAAATGCAATATCTAATCAAATACATTGAATTTCAATAACATGCGCAGATATGAAGATTATTTGCTAATACTGATGGGTCATTTGATTGGTTTATTGATATGTACTTAATTTTGTGCAGGAAAAAAACAAAAAAACATCAGTTTGAATGATGCGCTACCCTTTCCCCTTCCTCTCCTTCTCAACCCTTTATCATGGTCTCACACAAACCGGGAAGTAACAGAAAAACGAGCAGCGGTCTGAAGTTCCCCCTTTTTTTTTTTTTTTACTAAAAAATTATTAGCTTTGTGAATTTTGAAATAAAACATCGGCTTCCTCAAATTATTCCTGATAGATTGTAGTTCTTGAGCAATAAACAACGTTTCAACCAATCAGAGCACTCCTGTCCTGTGGAAGCGTGTGATTGGTTGAAAACGTATACTACAGCTCTCAAAGGGTCACAAAGTCTTTTTTTTTTTCTTCCCTCAGATCACTTCCGGTATGCTGTAATTTTGACAATATGCACAAATAAAGTTAAATATCAGATAGTGCAGCTTCAAGGAAAGGAAACTAAAAACTGATCATTTAAATTAAATGTGTTTTTAAATCCACAAATAAGGTGAATTTGCTGAGTGCTAATTTGCAGCACTTAACCACTATTTTAGATAAAAGTGATATGGATAAGGAATGGTAAAAGTTGAGTAACCACATATTCCAATACAGATAAAGACAACAGATGGACTAAAACATGGCAGTAAAACACATTAAACGATGAGGTCTCCCCTAAAGGACACGTTGATTTGATTGTGTGTGTTTAGGTGATCAAAACCCTGGATCCAAAGAAGCAGCCGTCCGGTCCTGACGTCCAGGCTTTAAAGAACCAGCTGTCGGAGCGCGAGAGGAAAATCCAGCACCTGGAGGTAAGTCCCACTGTTGAAATCCCCCGTTATAAAAAAACCCTGACATGGGCCTAACAAGGTGTCCTGTGTGCAGCATGATTATGAAAGGAACAGAGTCAAATACGACCAAGAGGAGAAGCTCATAATCTCCGCCTGGTACAACATGGTGAGTACACACACCCACAGACATCTTCATTAGGTACAAACTATTTTACTGTTTTGGTCACTAGACATCACATGGCTTAGGTCTACACTGATGTAAAATGGTAAGAGTGAAATGTGCAAAAAAAGCATAATATAGGACCTAAATATAAACACAATTGTGTAGCTCCCACTTGGACTGGATAACAAACACTCTGATTAGACACTTGTATCTTTAAGACAGGACCAAACCATTTGTGCCAATTTACAGGGGTTTTCCAAAAAACTCAGGAGCAGGTAGGAGCACTTGCCCAAATTTGTTTTTAGCTCTTGGAGAGGACTACAGCTCCATAATTAATTGTTCAAACATGCCTGAATAAAACAAAACACAACTTTGTGTTTTGAGATAAAAATTACATTAGAACGTGGTTAAAAGCTCCCAAAAGAAAATTTGTCATATTATAAGACCTTTAAGTGACACTATGACAAGATATAAATGAAAGGTTGCAGTGTTTCCTGCAGGTAAGGTGGTAGCCAACTCTTACGTACTGTGAGCTTGCATACTGCCATTTATACACAGAATGTGCTGCTCCTGAATTCCACACATTTTTTGGAGCTTTCTAAGTCAGACAGCATGAACCTAAAAGAAGCATGCATCTGCACAAATTAGTATACAAGACTATATTCAGTATTGTCCCAACTTATGATGTTACAAATCAAATTGGTCCTAGATAACATCCTTGTGGAACTCAATCATAGTTCATACTGTATAACAAAACTGTTTTGTCAGCTATAGAGACATTTTTAGGCAAAAGTATGTCAATCTGCTTTTTTTTTCTCCAGGGAATGGCCTTACATCAAAGAGTGGCTGGTGAGCGCCTCACCTCGCCCAATCAGAGCATGTCCTTCCTGGCCCAACAGAGACAATCCACCAACGCCCGGAGAGGCCTAATTCGACATCAGCCACGGTAAACTTGCTCGACGACTCAAAGGAGGACAAAAACAAAAGAGAAGATGAACTCCTTCTGTCTCCGCCGTTCCAATCAGTGCACCTCACACTCTCTTAAATGCTGCTACTGCCTCCTGCTGGCACATATGTGAACATTTTTCTCTCTGTTGTTACAGAGAAGAGCTGCTGTTTTCTACTCAGAAACAGCCTTGAGTTACCTTCTAAGGTGGCTTTTTATGTCTTTTTGTCATTTTTAATATTTTTAATTGTTACAATAACAAGGTACTAGTATTTAGGAATTCTATTGTAGAGCAGAAGAGCTAGTACATTAATGTCCTGCCATAGCTTGAGACCGATTGAACTGGAAGGGAATTATCAAATCATGGTGCGACTGAAAGCTACGCAACGCAGACCTAAAATAGTAGGCCGTTCTTTGTTGTCGGTACATCTCGTTTGCTGTGTTGTTCTTGTGTGCGTTGATGTGTGTTTAGTTTTGACTTTATCGATGTACGGCACAGCGAGGATGTCACTTTTTCACTTAATTGTCACCAAAGCACTTTCTCTGGATGGTGGGTTTATCCAGTGCCTCAATAACATAATTCTATTTATGTACGACGCTGTCTTCCTGTCTCAAAATGGCACAATTATGGAGTGTGCTTCTCTTTATGGCTTTGCCTGAAGAAGAATTGTAATTTTTGTTTTTTATCTTTTCCCCAAAGAATGAAGGGTGTTGGTTGTGGGCCTAATTGCACTCACCACTTTAGAATGTGTAGTCACTTTAGTAAGACTCTTAGGCAACAAAAACCTTCAAAAGTCCCTAAACTGGAAAAAAAACACTACTGATGCACAGAAAATACTTAGCTAATGCTAAGTGCTGCTAGTTTTTAAGGTAGCTGGATTGGAAGTAACTGTATTCACTACACTGGATATTTAGAACATAGAACAACACTGTCTGCATTTTTATTTACTTTTTTACCCTTTCAACCAATGAAGTCATGTCCCATATCAGAAATACTGACTTCAACCGTGTCATGGTGTGTGTTATAATCTACACGGACTAGAGTCCTGTGTTGTGTGCACACTTTTATATGAAATTGTACAGTATATGTTTGTAGTGTCAGTTTTCTACACATCCATGAGGCTTGAAGGATGAATGTCCTGTTGTCAGTCTTGTAGGTTATGGTACTTCACACTGAGGTTTGGGGGAAGTTCAACATTTGTAGTCTGTTGTTTTGCACTACAAATAAATGAGATTTTGGAAAATAAATTGTCAGATTCTAATTCACAATGTCTGGATTAAATAATATAAACACATTGGTTTTCTAATTATTACCAGGAGAAAATAAACTAAAAAATATAACACTACCTTGGGTTAACGCTCTCTCGCGGTTGTACCTCCGCGTCCACAGAGGGCGCTACTGACGTGACTTGAAGACAAGAAAAGATGGCCGTCGGTGAGTGAGGGACTCTGAGAGTTAGCAAAGAGCTTCAGAAAGCACTGCTAAAACAATAGTTTATGCTGGTGTTATTCGGCTTGTCGTGACCGAAGACGCGTGTTTAATGTTTTTCTCCTTAATGTTTTTGTTTAACAGCAGTTTTGCTTATGAAGACGTCGTTTATTTGGGCGTGAGCCCACAGCGTTAGCGGCGAGCTAGCTAAAGTAGTTTGTGCATTGTTTTGACAGAGCGGACCTCGAACGCTCACGCTGAAGAATCTTTACTGCATTTCTCGTCTGAAGTGCGCCGTTTTCTGCATGTATTTGAAGTTAAAGTAATTTTTCACACTTACTGAGGGTTTGAACCCTTTTTGTAAAGAGGAAACAAGGCCACATTTGTTGAAACCAACGAACAATCATTCGAGGACTATCCGTTCATGAACACAGTCTTTAGTAATAAACATGGAGTCCAAACACACGCATGACAGACGAGAACGGAGCGGCAGCAGCAGTGACTCGAGCTGCGACAGCCCTGCCTCGCCATCCTCCAGCCCGGCTCCGGCGGTCAGCCCTACTCTGGCCTCGGGTTCCGGGGCCAATGCCTTCGCTAATGACGGCAGCTTCATGGAGATGTTCAAGAAGAAGATGGAGGAAGAAAAGCGGAAAAAAGAGGCGCAGACAAGCGGCGTCGGCACAAGCACCGATCAGGCCTCAGTGGACAAGAAGACCCCGCCGGTCACCACCTTTGTAAGGGGTTTAGCAGTTGTAAGATGTCATAGAGCCTTTAAAACCCAAGCACATTCATGTTATGTTGTCATAATTAACTATACACATATAACCGATGGGTTTTAATAGTAACAGCATTACATATGTATTGCATTAAATAATTGCAAGTGAGTTAGGCATAGGTTGAACCATATAGTGGTTATTCTGGTGGTGGCAGAAGACTCAATGTAGGACTTCTGCTCTGGTGTAGTCTCCTTCATTGGGAATCCATCTGCAAGGGCTCCTATAACGGTTTCAGTCTTCTCCTAACCCAGGTGGGGAAGCGCAGAGGCGGAGTGTTCCTAAAGACCGGCGTGGTTGCCAAAAAGCAGAAACAGGACTCAGAAGTAAGTCTTGTGGTGATGTGTGATGTTATTAATGTCTTTTATTAACTTAATGTCTTTTCTCCTACAGTCTGAGCCTGGCAAAAGTGATGCTTGGACAAAGTATATGGCTGAGGTGAAAAAGTACAAAGCGCACCAGTGTGGTGACGACGATAAGACCAGACCTCTGGTAAAGTGAGTGTCGCTGGAGAGTCTGAAGTGTTTCAGAGGAGACTGCCCGGAGAGGCCAGCCAATCCTGACCTCCGTGTACTGCCTGTACAACTCTTCACACGTTCTGTTTTTGTAAACTGCTTAGATTAAGTTCTTTTGTATCATTTTTGTCTTGTAATTTGTATGACTGATCTTGTCAAACCCGACATATTGACGTTCAAACCTGTTTGGGTTAAGTTGGACTGATTTAATAATTTGTTTCAATTAAATCCTCACTGCCCATTTCTGTTTTTTCTCTAAAGTGATGGGATACAAATAGAGCTCTCTTTGGGGGTAACGAGGGAACATGATCCCTTCTCTCGATTTGGTAGCTGGACCTCCCCAGAGTTAAATATATCAGACCAATGTCATAAAATATTCATAGTTCACAAACTTCCAAAAGAGTTTTTAATTAAAAGCTTGATTCTATACAGTTGTAAACTCATTTAAGAATTCAAATTCAAGAAAGTGTACAGCTCTTATTAAAAAGGCTCAACAACATGATTCAACAAATAAGCAGTTTACAGGTATCATACAGATATCAGTGATAATTACATATTAAAAACAGCACCGAGTAGACACACTGACCATGCATCAGAGAAGATACATTCAAAGGCACACTTCCAAAATGATCTAAACGCACAAAAACGCACCATTCACTCTTCCCTCTCCACAGTGTTTAAGGTCTGTTGTAAACATTGGCAAGTATTTGTCATTTTATTCCGCAAAATTATGAAGAATAACATTGAAAAATTAGCTAATTGTCTAAAAAAGTTATGGGGTTGAGTGTGTCCGGTCCGTATTTGTAGCTGATTATGAGTCTCCTGAAGTGTATCATAATGTCTTCCTCTTCACATCTCCTTGGCCTTGACTGACATCTACAAAAGAAGAGCAAATAACTAAAGACAACAGTGACTAGAGTTAATTACAAATTACTTTAGTTCTCTTAAAATCCCAAACAACACTAGACTCTTTCTTAGACTTACTTTCCTTAGTTTGAGAGATCAAAAATGGAGATCTCTTATGTATAAATCAGAGCTTTTTTTTGGTCACCTCAGTTTTATGTGATTTGTTGAGTGATACTTCTTTCCATGTGATTCCAATTCAAAATCAGAGTTGTTTTTTGCCTCCACAAGTGTGCCGAGATTACACTGTCCCGTAAAAACGCAAAAGCTCAGCCTAGTTCAGATGGACAGTGTTGCAACCACGTCCACGGTGGCATTTGGTAACCCCAATGTACCCACTTTGAAACATGCTTATTTGGAAGAGCATGTGGCCCCAAGAACTCAATGAACAACCCCAAACTAGGGCTCAATTGGGAGAGCATGCAGCCTAAATTCTGAGCTTATACAGCTTGTCCCAGTGTTGTGGGTTCTAGTTGCCAAATGTTATGGAGCACAGCAGTTCCCGCCCCCCACTGGTAACACAGTTCATTTCCCATTCATTTCATTCCCATTTCATTTTTCGAAAAATCCATATTTTAAGTGTTTAAAAGATTAGCAGATGGAGGGTAATCAGCTTTGGGGGCAACTCACAATCATAGCACAATTAACAGACAAAGCTTTGAATATATTTTCAAGAATTTTCAAATTAATATTATTTGCTTCAATTGAAAATAATTGTGTGATGATCAAGAGCTGATTCGCCTCATAAATCTGTTAAACTATAGAAAAATGCATGGGAATTTTATCTGTGGCACCAGTGGGGGGTGGGAACTGCTGCGCTCTTTATGTCATAAAAATAAACTAAATCCCAAACTGACGCTGTGTAAAGTGGAAAGCATGCTGCCACTGATAAAACAAGCAGAACAAAGACAGAACACACCAAACACTTAAGAGAACAGGGAGGACACAGGGGCAAGAGGAGTTTACCTGAGAAGGCAAGCTGCAAGTGAGGAGGCAGAGCGGTCTGAGAGCCTGACTGGAGACTCTTATACACATCTGAAGACGGGACAGCAACACGAGGAGAGAGGGGAGGGACAGGAGGACACGGGGCAGAAACAAAGAGGGCAGTAGAGCAAACAAAATGGACAATATCAAACCACAGCTTACATTTAGGACACAACACAGGACACAACAATAAGACCAGGTAACACAAAAGCCTGAGGACTGTGTGAGTACTGTGTAGAGGGACAATACAGGACACGGTTAGATCTGATTTAAGACCAACTGCCTTAACACAAAAAAAGAGATGGTTGTGAGATGAAGTTATGACGATCTGCTAACCTGGAAAGATGTCATTTTTATTGTAACAATGCCAGTGTTCATATGAATAAAGAGCTAAATAAATGAGGATGGGACATACATTTAAATTTGTAGCTAAAAAGGCCACTGATAACAGTAGTCTTCTGTGTAAGATTTAAAATAAATAAATCAATAAATTAAAAAAAAATCTAAAATTGTGATCAAATCGAAATTGTGAGCTTGGCTTAAAAATTGTGATATATTTTTACAATATCGCAGACCCATAAGTACAATGAGTTGCAGGGACAAAATATATGGCACAAAAAGCAGCAAGCAATCAAGCAATATTTCAAATGTGCAAATATAGAACTGATTTGTGTGTGCACACCTGTAGCTGTGAAAACTGCACCATATCATGGGATTCTATGTGGTTCCTGTTCATTTGCACAATACAGTGGTAGTGTGTTGGTGTCACTCACTCTGCGTCAATGTAGAAAATGCGGCGTTGCTACTGGCCGTGGAGCCGCTGGCCGTGGTACTGGAACCAGCCGTACCGAGAGAGTTTAGGCTCAGCAGAGAGGGGAACTGGAAGGGCAGGGATACGGGCACCAGGCCTCCCAGCATCCCAAACCCCAGAGGCAGAGCAGGAGAGGCGCCCCGCACAGAGCTGCTACCTGATGGGGTACCCTGCACACACAAGAGACTTTCAAAGTCCACAAAACACATGGCTGTTCACATGTATGTGCTCATTATACACTGACTAAAAGTCACAAAATAGAATCATTGATGATGATGATGATACCATCGTTAGCCTATGACAAACTCTTTTCCTAATCATTACAAGGAATGGTGTCTCTTGCATTCAATTTCAAGGCAAGAGATGAAAAAAGACATAGTAAAGGTTTAACAAAGCAAGACTCTGGCTTAGATTGCCCTCTGACCCTTACTATTATTGTAAACGTGATTCACAGCCCACAGACGGACTCGGACCATAAAGTCAACAAGTGCAATCTTACACTGAAAAGCACTGGCTCCCCTCTGTGAAGAAACTTTGACGCTCTGCCAACAGTAGGTCTGGCTCCAGAAACCTGAAACACCACTAGGTTCCACTTGAAGAATGTCCCTTAAGTCAATATTTTAACAGTTTGATTTGTGCTTTTATTTAAAGTGTTTTACTTCATCCGTCTGCAGATTGTGTTTTTGTGAGTAAGAGAAAATACAAAGCTTATACTCTATAGGATTTATCTTGGAGACAAAGTAAGTAAATTGTTAATTAATAGTGAATAACAATGATTATGTTTAGGCAAGTTAACTGGTAGCTGTAGTTGAACCCTAACCAGTGCCACATGTTTACCCGACTTGAGTGCGTTCATGTCCTTTTGCATAGAATTTTGGGATCTGGAAATGTCAGAATGTAGTTTGTGGCTTCTGATGATGGACCAAAAATACATTCAAGGTTGTTACCAGTACAAAACAAAATGCTGCAGGGCTACACTAATTAATTCAGTTAGCTTATTAAGAGGTTTGGCACATAATAATAATAATAATAATAATAATAATAATAATAATAATAATAATAATAATCTCGTATAGATAGTAAACCATATAAAAGCAGCATTAGACAGTACAATCTGCTACCGTTCAGACCGGCTAAACACTGTGTAGTAAGTACAGCACAAACCTGTGAGATTTGAGGTGAACTGGTGGACGATGGGACAGACGCGATAAGCTTGGCCCCTTGAGGTGTCCCCGGGCCGGGCCTCTGCCTCTGTCCTGGGCTGGCTGAGGCGCTGGCTCCGCCGTGTTTGTTCATAGGTGAGCTGTTGATAAGGCTGGTGGTGGTACTACTGCTGCTGGGCGTCTTCTGTCCTGGGATGGTGAAACTGGCCGGGCCCGGTTTGGCTGCCGATCCGGGGGAACCTGAGAAGGGTGGGCGGAAGGCTGCGGGGGTCCTGGGGGTGAACTGGTGTATGGAAGGGGCTGCCTGAGACCTGGGCGGCTGTGGTATGACGGTGGAGGGAGGGGCACTGACGGCGGGACCGGGGGCGCGGGGGGACAGTTTGACAATCGGAGGGATGCTGCTGTGGGCTGGTTTGGTTAGGGTGGCGTGCATGGGTGTGATGAAGTTAGACTGTGGTTGTGAGGAGGCGGGAGAGGCAGCGTGGGGCAGCCGTGGGGGCGTGTAGGGTTTGGAGGCGAGGGGTGACTGGAGCAGGTGTGTCCGGGACTGTGGTGACGTGAGCAAGAGCGTCTCACCACCTTTGCCGCTGCTCTTGAGGAGGCCTGAGGGCGCCATCAGGGGGGAGGTGGTAGGCGGAGGGCGCGGTTTAGCGGGCGAGGCTATGGTGGACATGTTGGCTTTAGCCACGCCCACATTCACAAGCCTTTGAGTGTTCAGTACTGAGTGTCTGTGAGCCTGCGGTGCGCTTTTACCCAGAGTGTCCCCCCCGGGCCCCCGTACTAACGCCTGAGGGGAGGGCCGGGGTAGGGGGCTGGACGAAGAGGTAGGCATGTAGTGAGGTGTCCTGGGAGAGCTGCTGACAGAGTTCTTCTTCTGCTGCTGGAGGAGCGGGGAGGCATGGAGGACCGGCAGGGGTTTGTGGGCCTCGGGGGACGGGGGGCTCTCTCCCTGGGCCAGGCCCTTAGCGGCACTGCCCAGGATGGCTAAGGCGTGGGAAATGGAGTCCAGGGTGGGGACGGTCAGGTCGTCGTCAAGCGAGTCCAGGCAGATTGGCTCGGATAGAGACTGGGGCGGTCTCTTAGCAACAGGTCCTGAGGAGGAGGGGGCTGCTGAGGGCGTGGAGCTCTGAGTCCACATTGCGGTGTCCTGTTATGAACAAACACATACAGCATTATAAACATATACTATCAACTTCCAACCAAATATTACCCTGTACAGAGTACAATTATTGAACTAAAATGTAAAAAATATATTTTCAACAGTACGATCATACAATATTTACACAACCTTTTTTCCTATTCTATACAAAGATGTTAGTCTGGTTGATGTATGGTAAACCGGTCAGAAACACCAAACAAACCAACACATGCAACACGCAGCCTGTTGTATATGACACGGCCAACAAAACACACAACACTGTGGCTCATAAATGGCTCATGATTGGTTGGTCCGCAAAATCGCAGAGAAATGATACGCTATGAGCAAGAGACCAGACTCACCTTTTTTTTTTTAATGTAGGTGAGGCTTGTATGCCAGGCAACATAATTATAGTAAAAAGAATGGGTCATGGATCATGGATGGATCATGTATTTTATCATATGGTTTGGCCTGAGCAGTTACTGTTAGAGTCTAGTGTTTCAAGACTGTTCTCTCAGGGGAACACTTACATTAGTTATAGTCAGCTGTTGCTAATGAACCAAAATGCAATGTTGAACTCAGGAGACCTTACCTTAGTCTTGGCCTTGGGAGTTGGAACCATCTTTTTCTTTGCTCTGGGGAGAAAAGAGGGAAAGGTTTTAACAACAGCAATTAGCACTCTTTTGTTAACTAAATTGTCTTATAAACATTTGAGAGTTTGCCTTTGAGCTTCAGGTACATTATTTTGTTGGGGTAGGTCAAAATCATTTCATTTAGAGCAATTCTTGATCAATAAAGAAAGTCAATAAAGGCTGTGGTTAAGCTCAGTCAGTAGAGTGTGAGACCCATATACAGAGCTTAAAATGCTCGGCCCGGCATCCGTGAGTTTGAATCCAGCTCATGACATTTTGCACAATGTCACTCCCTGCTCTTCTCCTTGACTTCCTGTCACACTACTGTCCTGTCAAGTAAAGCCAAAAAATAAAAAACAAACAAACCCATGCAACCCGCTGTTAAAAAACCTCCAATGTAACGCTAGAGGAACAAGACGCTGTCTCAAAAATAAAACTAAAAATATTTCACATGGCCTCGACTGACAAAATAATAAACAGACACATAAATCAAAACATTAGGGCTGCAACTAATGAGTATTAGATTGATCTGTTTCTATCTGTGTTTTTTCCATTAATCAGTGAAAACCAAAATATTAGGTTTTTTTTTTTTTTTTTACTAAATTTGAACCATGTGAAGCTAAAACTATGCCACCTGAGCACTTCTGGATATAACACACTTTTTATTTTATATTAATTATTAATATTTTTGGTACCGTTTCAGTCCTTTAACTACAGCTCTGTGTGGGTTGTAAAATGTTTTTTTTCTCTCAGCATCGGTCGTGTTTTAGAGTCTGTAAAGTTATCGGTTATTGATTACTAAATTGGTTGAGGTCTATTTTAATAATCGATTAACCCGGTTAATTGTTTCAGCCCTAAGCAGCATAATAAACTTACTAAACACGATTGGAGACTTACTGGTGCCACAAAAACATTTACACAATACATGTCTGGCAGCCGTGTTGGATTTGAGAACAATACTCAATGTCCTCTAAATGGCAAAAAACAGATTTGAAAAAGTTACAGTGTTGGTTTGAAAAGGTTAAGTTGAGCAACATACGTGTAGCCTGTGAGGTGTCCGTGTGCCAGAGTGCTCTCTTTAAATAGCATCCTGTAAACATGAACACAGTCAGACAAATACACACAGAATACAATTGAAGCTAAAGTCCCAATATTCACACCTGGCCTGCATCCAGCCTTTGGGCCATAGAGGCTTGACTTCAGTCTCCATGAAGGCCTTGAGATAATCTTCCAGAGACAGGGAGTTCTTAGCCTCCAGCTCGTAACAGTTCAGCTTGATCCGCACCAAGTCACACAGCAGCAACCTGCAAGTACACCCACAAGAGTCCCGATTCAAATTTGGGAACTGGTTTGTACCCAGTTTAGTGATGATGTAGTCTTTGTTTAGTCATGGTGATTCTTGGAAAGCTAAATATTTTATGCAGTGGTTTTTGTTTGAGAACCACTGCTCTAGATGCATCTAGACCCGTCATGGATTAGTCTTGGACCTGAATTAGGCTCGGTTAGACCTGGCTTAGTCCCAATTTATCCTCATTGGAGTCCAATAAAATTCTAAAGTGATATTTCAGATGATGTTGTAAAACTGACCTGAGTTTGTCGTCCCACACAAACTTCTTGCGAGGGCCCATGACCCTCTTCCCTGGTTTCTCCTCATCGTCATCCTCAGAGCCATTCTTCTCTCCCTCCTCTGACTGGTGCCTGGAAAGTAGAATGTCACTTTTTACTAGTAGTTTATTAGGTAATGTCAGCAAATGTGCAGTATAAAAGAAACCAAAATGTGAAGTACAGCGCTTTGTAATTCTAGGCTCTAGGAAGGGCCAAAGAAACCATATTGTGAAGGGAAAGGGCTGGTCAGAGTGTAAAACAAAAAATACAGCTGGGCTTATTGTTAAGTCCTACTGTGGCATTTTTTTTTAATGGTACCGTATATACTGCTAACAATTATATATTGCCCATATTGCCCGTCCCTAGTCCATGCATCCTAATATGAAATAGCATGGCGTTCTATAGACTCTTTCAAAGTTTGTAAACAGAAAGTTCTACATTACGGAATGGAGGCAAGACCATAATACTTTTTCAATGGAGAAATTAGCATTAGCCTCAAAATATTGCAATTTATGATGGTTTTGACAAATGACACCCACTCTGACACATGTAGGTGATGTCAGAGCCTGGTAAGGAAACATTAGTGTTTTTTTTATGTACACATTAGTAACAATTATCATTTTGGCTAGTGGCAAAACTTTCTTGTCTTGGCTGATTTGTTGATGGTAAATTGATCTGTTTTGTTTACATGGAAAATTGTGTTGCTGTCTTGCCAGGACTCCCTTGAAAAAGAGATTTGCAATCTCAATGGGACTTTCCTGGTTAAATAAAAGGTTCAATTAAAAAAAACTTTAAAAAAAACTATACTAGTTCTTCTTAATACTCTATCACAGGGAGGTGTGTGATAGAGGACACTTTACAAAGGCAGGAATGGAGGAAAGATACAAATACAGCCAAAGTCCACGCGTCACATGCGGCCAGTCCAGTCCGCTCTGCTGACATGTAGTCTAGGTTGGCTACTGCTCACTTTTTCCCCAGGAGGGAGCAGGTGGAAACGAAGAAACGCTACAGCGCACTCTCCTTCTACAGCGGCACCTTCTCTCACGTGCTGAGAGAAGTTGACTGGTTCAAGCTTCAGTCCAATTTAAAGACCAACATCACATACATTCTTGTAAACTACCCTCGTTTAGCGATGTTTCTAATCGGAATTAAAACATAGCGGCCCAAGTTTTAAGAGTCGGAAAAGGGGAGACGTGTAGAACCTTGCACCGTAACCTTGGACACAGAAAAGAGACACTATGGTGATTTGAGAACTCACTTGGCCACTTTAGCAATACAGTCCATGTTGTATCGAGCGATCTGCTCCGGCATCACACTGCACACGGCCAGTTTGAGTTTGAGCAGAGGAGTTCTGAGACGGTCGTCCTGAGAAACAAGAGACAGTTACAACACAGCACACCAACACATACAGATAAATATAGAAAACAGGACACCTGTTCATACACACCTGCAACATCACCAGCTTGTCACCATCATGCACTCATTATTACAGAGCTTAGATACATATATATTGTATATTATTTTATAAATAAGTTTGCAAGTGTAGTAATTAGCTAACAAGATTGAAAACACATCTAGGGAACCCAATTAAAAAATACTGTATATCCAAGTTCAAGCTATTAATTCTTGTCATTTCTGTTTCAATTTTGTACCCTCATAAAAAGTCAATGGAAAATACCACATCACCTGCTCGATTTATAGTTGTGGGATACTGAGAATTAAATAAAGATTTTTTTTTTACATCTATGACATGCCTGAGCTTGTCCTGGAACAAACCTGAAGTGTCAGAATGTTCTCTCACCTGAATGTTGAGGCTGAGTTTCTTGAGGCGCTTGAGCAGAGCCTCTTTGTTGCAGGGAACGAAGGCTTCGAGGTGAGAGTAGACCGCTGCCCGCATCCCCGAGGGCTGCTCCTGGACCTGTAGTTCAATACTACACACAGACGCACACACAAGTTTTTACACGCATGCAGGGTGTAACATCAGGCAATGTAGCCAGTTAAACTAAACTAGGGTTCGGGGGTGTTTAGGGGCCCACTAGGGTGTCTAACCTAAACCATAGGTAACAAGGGACTGGGTATAAGCAAGGTCTAAATGATGTCTTTTTGGTGCTCTTTGTTATAAGGGATCAGGTCTAAATTAGAACTAAATAAAAAAATAACTTAAACAACAACTAGACCACATCTACACCAGTACTAAACCAGGACTAAACCATGACTAATCAATGCCTAAACCAGGACTAAATGAGAATCTAATCTAGGACTAGACATGTTCTAAATCTGGACTAAACTAGGTCAACACCAAAACTAAACCAGGTTAAAACTTTACCAATTCAGTACTAAAAACTGAACTAAACCACTCACTCTAATAAAATGTTGTTCATGTCCAGTGTGAAAAACTTCTTCCGGCCCTCTTGATCAAACTGTCTGGAGGCCTGGAACAACAAGCAACACAAACAGGAATTTAGCAATTCACAATCACAATGAGTCAGTCCACTCTACGGTCACACACTAATTGTGGTAAGCTACCTCGAGCCATAGCTGCCCTGGGGTGGGCTGGCAACCTCTGACCACCACAATCCCATTTAAAAAATATATCTTCATAGAGTCATATATAGGCTTTATTCAAGTGTAGATTTTTATGTTTGGCGTATTCTAAAAGCCAAATGGGTAGAAAAGTAATACATAAAAATTATTAACGCTGTCTAGTCGGTAGGTTTTTTAAAATAAGACTAATATAATGATCTGACCCTGTTTTATGATTCAAGAAGATAAACTGTCAGAACTTTATTTTAGTTTATTCCCTCCCCTGACCTCTACAGCAACATCAGATCAGAGTTTATGTGGGTTGTGTGTGTTGTTCATAGAACAGGGACAGATCAATTTTAAGTAATTTTTTAACAATGTCATACCATATTAAATACCGTATTTTCCACACTATAAGGCGCACTTAAAAACCTTTAATTTTCTCAAAAACCAACACTGCACCTTAAAATCTGGAGCGCCTTATATATGGATTCATTCTGGTTGTGCTTACTGACCTCCAAGCGATTTTGTGACACACGGCACTCAAGGCGCTCCGTCAAAATGTTTTGGTACGACTTCGGTAAACTACAAAGCTCCGGGAGTCAGGAGCGTCGCGGAGTAATATATAACGGTACTATGTTTCACCGTAACCAAGGCAGGAATCATCACTGAACTGCCAGGCAACAGCAACGACACAGACTCGGATAATGACGAGGGGGATCCAGGCATGCTGGATGCCGTAATCGCCCAACTGTTCAACTCGGACACTGAAGATGAAGAATTTGAGGGATTTGTGGAAGAGGAATAAACTGAAAAAGTGACTGTATTGTGTTGTATGTTACGTGTTATAACTGAATAAATTGAAGTTATTGTGAATACGCTAACGTTTGAATTAGCCGTATCAGACTGTGTTTATTTACGTGTTACAAATGAACAAGGTTGAAAGTTATTGTGAATACGCCATTAACGTTTGAACAATGTTGAGCGTTATTGTGAATACACCATTAACGTTTGAACAATGTTGAGCGTTATTGTGAATACACCATTAACGTTTGAACAATGTTGAGCGTTATTGTGAACGCATTTAATAAAGTTTGACTGACTGACATGTCTGACTGTTTTGTTTCGCTTAATGAGCCTTATGGTCCGGTGCGCCTTATATATGCCAAAAATTCAAAAATAGACCATTCATTGACAGTGTGCCTTATAATCCAGTGCACCCTATAGTGCGGAAAATACGGTAATGCAACCCTGCGACAAACAGGTCCTTGTCCAATGCGTACTCCACTTAAGGCCCATAGTTACTACTTCAGATGACTAACAGTGGTAGCTGATTATTGAAAAAAATCCATACCGCTCTTAGGTCTTCGATGCGTTTTGCGAGCGGCGCTGGGAGTCCGCTGGGCAGAGGGGGAGGGGTGATGGCGTTACCCTGGTTCGCTCTGGCTTTATGCCCCGCCCCCAATGAGCCGTTCGACCCCTGGCCCGGACTGTGAGGGGAGTCCAACATGCCAAAGTCCAGGTCTCCCATCATGTCCTGCAGCATGTCATTGTTGGCCGTCCCGAGCAAAGACAAGACCACGGGGTCGGAGCTCAGGTCTGCCATGTTGCAGTCATTGTTGCCGGGGGGTTTGGGTTTGTTGGTGAGCAGTGAGCTGTTGGGGACGGGCAGTTTGGCGTTAGGTCTTTGCTGTAGACCTGTTGTAGGTAAGTTCTTCTTACGCATCTCCTCCTTCTCTCGGCTGAAGCGCCGCAGCATGTTAGCCAAGTGCAGCGAGTCCTTCATCAGCTTCTTTCTCTTCTTCTTCTCGGGACGGTGGGCGTTCAGAGCTGAGACTCTACAATTTAAAACAAAAGATTAAAAACTCATGATTATTTATAGGGATGAATCGGCTAGGATTGCACAATGAATCGAAATCAAAATAACAAGTATAGTGGTCGCATTTAGCTAATTGCTTATTTAGGAATTATAATATTCTTGGCATGTAATTCTTCGTGAAGTTTATCAGTTCGTCTTCTTTCAGGTTTAATTGTAAATTTAATTGCAATCAAAATATTGCTTTAAAAATTGCCAATTTTTTTTTTACTAAAATTGTATTGCCCAAGTATTGGCCAATATTCACAATATTCGTATTGGTCTTAAACTGCCAGAAAGGGAAAAGACATTTTACCTCATTTTGTCCCTATTTAAGGATCAATACAAATATTTAAAAGCAGTTATTTCTATGATGTATCCTTTCCTTAATATAAAAACAAAGGAAGAGCCTACCAAATCAAAATACTGGTACTGGAACTGATATTGGTCAAATATCAGACACCCAATTATTTACCAGTGTTAATACAGTATATTGTATTAGTGTTGCAACAAAGGCAGTATTTTGTCCAATGTAAGAGCTCCTTCAAGTGGAAGAAGAAAGAGACGGAATATACTGCAGCCATTCCCAATGTCAAGAGTGTTGCAAACCCCTTTAATACTATAAAATACAACAAGGACCCTTCACTGATTTCAAAAGACTATTCAATGTTCTGGTAGATTACAATGAAATGTTATGAAAAACAGTGACTGTTTGTTGAAAATTGTACCACAGTCATATTTTAAACAAATGTCAAAATTGGATTACAGTTTATGTGGTTAGTGATATTTCAGTCCTGGTTATAGACCTGGATCAGTCTAGATCAGCTTCAGACCTGGGTTAACCCTGGAATAGTCCATGTTTAGACCTAGTTTAGTCTTGATCAGTCCTGGTTTCATATCTCAAAAAAAGTGTTATTTTTATAAACTTTATGTAAATAATCTCTGGGGCCCCTAGACATCAAGATTTCTATAATTGTATTTATACAATTAAATTCATGTTCAGAAATAGGCCTAAATGTGATTAGGGTTAGGGAACCACTGATATATACTGTAAAGCAATATAGCCAGCCTCCGAGCAGGTTAGAGTGTGTCAATTTTAGACTTTTCCTCAGTCCATATTCAGGATAAATTCCCATAAGTGAATGAGAACATACAAAGTTAGGACGAATGTTGGCTAAAATAATGAATGCATGAAAACTGCTGTTCTGCAAACAACCACACAGGAAACACAGGTGTCTATCTCAGTACTGACAGTTTTACACATCAAGAGGCAACTCCATAGTTTCTTTTGAAAAAAATCAAACAAATAAAAAGGTCTGACATATTTCAAACTGCATCAGTAATACAGACAAAACAGAAACCAGGCTAATAATTGGGTGTTGTAAAATGTAAGCATACAAGTTTGGATATAATCTGAATCGATCACACAAAACAATTTTGTTAGTCTGATAAACTAGGATGTCATATGTTTTTTTAAGATAGGACTTGCTGCACACATTTACAAAATGATATGCATTATAAGTCAGAGTGGAAGTGAAATAGTTGCTAAATGTTAACTTGAAATGTTAATAGAATCTTACCCGGTCTTTGGAACTTTGTTCTTCCGGGGTTTCTTCTCTTCCAGGATTCCACCATCTTGCTTCTTCCTGCGCTTTTTAATTACCCGTTCTTCTCCATCTTTCATCTTCTGCCCAAACCAAAACAGATGTTCAGTATCAGAGTCTATTATTTAACTTTTTAACACTTTAAAATAAAAATTTTAAAAAGCAGTGAATACGGTAATAAAACGTGATATTTTGAAATAAAATATCAGACCCTTTTCAACATTATTCCTAATTCGGGAAAGATAATGAACGTATTGACCAATCAGAGCTCTCCTGTCCTGCGTGTCAATCAATCAATAATAGACGAGTCCACCTCCTTGTCTATTATTGGTTGATTAGCTTTGTGTGTTAGTGTGTGTGGTTAGTCTGCTGTGTAGAGGAGTGTGGCTATGCTAGTGTACACATTAGCTCTGGTGCCAATTAGTTGTACAATGGCTGAGAAATACAGAAAAAGTAAGTTTCTGCAAAATAAATGCTACTGCGTATGAAGAGAAGAAGAGGGGACGGAGAAAGGAATAAAACTGGAGTTGTTCTTGATAGATTTTTCTTGTATCACGATTAGCATTTATGCTAAGGGGGCTAATCGGGTCCTAACAGTTACACTAATGGTACAGTTGTTCAAGGCTGCTTTATGGTTGAGACTGACATTGACAGACACTAGTTTGATAGCTGTAATATCTTTAATATGAACAGACAAACTGTCATAAAGCAGACATTACCTTGAAGTGGTTCTCTGTGGTGCTGTTGTCATCTCCCTCTGAGTCTGAGGCTGCTCTGAACTGCAGTGTTCCTGTGTTGATGTAGAAGCCTCCATGTTTAGTGGTGAGAGAGGCCGGCACCAGCTCATCATACTGGCAACATAGAAGAAATACACGTTTAATTAAATTGTGGCAGACAGTGGACTTATTGCCAAGATATTTTACATTTGATACATGTACACATGTAAACATATCAGGCATGCGCTTTACACAATGTAACCTACATTTACATACCTTTCACTGGAAAATAATCACTAACTTTTGATTTGAAAAATCTATGATAAATTAACTTTCCAGTTCTATCCATCCCTTCTGAATGTTGACAGCATGATTTCAAACTTTGCCTAAAACACTTTGCGTTCCTCTTATATTAATAAAAGAGCCATAGGAATAACATGGATTACAATACAAGGATGTTTACAAGTATGCTGACATAGTCTCTCATGTTTTCAATTTTGATAATGAATATGCCAGTAGGAAGTCTAAACGGCTTTGATAAAATGATGCCTTACAGCTTCTGAATTGTCGATGAAGGGGTCAGTCTCATCGTAGCCGTAACCGATATCGATGAGATCCTGCATGCGGTCTTTTTTCTTCTTTTTGTTACAGCCACCTGCTCCCTGCATAGAAGAAACTATCAGCAAAGCAATAATACAGCAAATAAATCATTAATACCTGATGCTGAACTTACATATTTGCTCTCAAACTTCTTGGCCATTTCTTCCACCTCACGTCTTTCTTTCTCATCATCGGCAAAGGGGTCACTGGGGTCGAGGGGAGGCGCCAGTCCTTTGGGTATGGTTGTACCTGCAGACTTTTTCTACATCAGGGAAAATTGATAAAACAGCATTAATTAATAATGTGATTTTTTTTGGAGGGTATGCTATTCTGTACTGGTATCATCCTCTTCTAAACACTGAGCTTTTGGCTAGGTCCAATATTATACAAAATTGATTTTACTGAGTTTTTAACCATGTTTGATGCGCATGTTTGATTAATTAATAATGTTGAGCTTTAGTCCTCTCCAAGAGAAAACGGATTCACCACAGGATTCACCCATAAGTGATGTAACAAATAGGGGTAAACCACTCCTCTCTCGGGAGTGCTCCTGCAAATTGTTTATATCCCAGAAGAAGTAAAAAAAGTGAGTCCCCCCCCCAAAAAAAACGGCACAAATGGTTTGTTCCTGTCTTGAAGAGCGTTTGTTATCGAGTGTGTTTAAGGGTAAAAAAAATGGAGCAAAATATTTAAATGAATTGAAACAAAAGTAGCAATATATGCCATACATTTTGGCATGTACCTATTCCTTTACCTTAACTGTTAATGATTGTAATGATTTAGCAAAAAACGCCTGAATACTTGCACAACAGATTTTTGGATACATTTTGAACAAAAAAAATGTATCTGCTGGTCCATACCAAGGTGAGTATGTGACTTAATAGGGTCAATAACATTGTGTGTATTACATTCAATTTCTGTGATAAAGCTCTTTTCTCTTCATACCATCTCATTTTTTTTATTTACATCATGGTGGTGTCTATAGACTAACCTGGGGCACAGAGGAGTGTGCCAGCTCGTTGTAGTTGAACTCCGCGGAGCCCCGCTCGTTGGGCTCGCTCAGAGACAGGCTGAGGCGGAGTGTGGGTTTACTTTCGCCGGTCTCGCCTCCTTCAGTGTTCCCAAACATTCCCGCTCCACCTCCTGACCCTTTGCCCGCGATATTTCCACCTTCATCTTTCCCCAAAGTGATGTCGGCGCAGTCCTCTTCGCGGCGGCGCTTTTTGCCGGGCTCCTGGGTGAGGGGCGGCGGTGTGGAGTTGAAGGATGAGAGGGTGACAAAGGGCACTTTCCTCGGCTCTGCCATTTGACGCTCTCCGTCCAACTCTAGGCCACAAAACAGGCAGCACCACGCTCCTCTGAAAGCTAACCTTAGAGGTGGTCCACAAGTACAACTAGCTCGTTGCTCTGCTAGCTAGCTTCCCCAGAATGAGTGCTGCAGGCAACACAATGACTTTTCTGTCACCTCGGCCCGATTTAATCCATATAGGTGTATTCCTGGCGCTGTCCCCGCCGCCTACGGGGGACTTAAACTGTGAGAAAGAGCAGTTTGGTGTGTTTCCATGAAATTTGTAGTCAGCTACCGCAAGGAAGATTGTGTAGTAGCCATCTTGATCATTATTATCATTATTCAGTGGCTGGGTGTGCGTATGAAAAGAGAGCGGAAGACAAGGAGGAAAAGGAACAGAGTTCGTCCAATGGCAGTGAAAGAACACGCCCATCTGACACACGCGCGCGAATGTAGTGGACAGGACTGTTCCAGCGGGACGTCTGCCCCACAGTGCACGCGCACGGTTCACTTAACTGTCCCTTTGCAGCTTCTGGGTTTTTGATCTCCCCATCGTCTAATAGACTTTTTAGGACGCAAACTTTTCTTTCAACAGAAGACACGTTTCGAGATTAACACCTTCTAGTCGAGTACTTTATCGCACCAGATAACACGTCCAGCACATGCCACTCCCGGGTTTATGAAGTTAAATTTAAACTCGCCAATTGCAGTTCAGCAACGTAAACGTATGTTCTTTTAATCCAAATCCTTTAAAGCAAATTAAGCTATAGCATCAGCTCCTCTCATAACAGGGTTTTTATTGTGTGAATAATTTATTTTATTACAGTAATGGAGGCAGCCCAGTAGCTCACCGTGGAGCATATACCATATCAGAACATAAGTTTAATTTGGCCCAAGCCAGTTTTATCATGCAATTCATCTACACCCTCTATGCATTGAAAGCTAAAAACAAACTTACAGCTTTAAATAAAACAGAACCAAGTCAGTGTGTAAAACCCTTTATTGTCATTGATTTAAGACCAGTCAGAAGTGGCACCACCCCAGTCAGAAGCCTGAGCAGTGGGGGCAGTGGACCAGTCCTCTGTGGCAGGCTGAGTGCTCCAGTCCTCTGCAGAGAAGAGAGGGCATCAGTACCAAGATTATAAAAACGAGACCAGATTAATACACCAACTTACCAGAAAAGACTTCACCGGTCTTAACAGTTGTTGCTGCTGCTGCAGCTGCAGCAGCTGCTGTTGTTGCTAAGATAAATAATTTTGGAAAAGTCAATAAACGCATTAATACAAAAAAAATATATATTTTTTGTTTAAATTACCTGCAGGGAACTGCTGGATGGGCACAGATGGCACAGCCACACCCTCAGACCAGTCAGCCACCTCAGGCTGGGTAAACTCAGCAGCAGGAGCGCTCCATTCACCCTGGAACTCCTCCTTACCAACAGCCTTCTCAGCTGCAGCCTGCTCCTCCTTCTCAATCTGAAAGTGGGAGATTTAAGGTTAAGTGGTTTATAGTTGTGGCCAATGGTTGCCATTACAGTCCAGTTTACCTCTTCAGGATCCCTGTAGAAGTACAGATCGGGCATGACCTCCCATGGGTGTTCCCTGGAGATTGTGCCCCTCATCCTCAGAACCTCTCTGGCCAGCATCCACCACATCAGACCTACAGAGTGGTGACCCTATGATTACAGACAATGAATAAGCGGGGAATATAGTTACAACTTTAGATAAATTAGAGCTGCTGTTGCCAGAGCCTTTAACCCATATTTGCACATTTCAAAGAAAGGCAGACCAAGGCCAGGCTTCTTTATAGCACAAATCCAACAACCAGCACTGCACTGACAGATCAGTGCCAGGCTCCAACGGTGTGCAGAAGCTTTTACATGCTGTAATAAATCGTCACCTTGTTGTTGCAGGGGATGGCGATGTCCACATATCTCAGTGGAGAGTCTGTGTTGCATAGCGCAATGGTGGGGATGTTTACATAGGAAGCCTCAGTGAGGGGCTGGTGGTCAGCACGAGGATCTGTCACTATCAGCAGACGGGGCTCCCTGAAGGCTGCCTGGATCTGATTGGTGAATGTTCCTGGGGTGAAGCGACCGTGAAAGGTGGTTGCTCCAGTGGCAGAGGCAAACTTCAGCACAGCCCTCTTACAAAAAAAAGGAACCATCACCTCAAGTCAGTTTAGCTCACTTCAGGAGATTTGTAAAAATTAATGTAGCTCAGGCCACAATCTAACCCCAGTCATAGGACTAAAGTCCTCAAGGTGTCAGCGAAAACCCAGCCTGCTTGTTCTTGCACACTTCCGACACCAGAACATCGACATCGATGCCCGGCTTTAATAGAGTGCATGTATAAAGT
The DNA here is from genome assembly GCA_036025475.1 of Philypnodon macrostomus. Classification (NCBI taxonomy): domain Eukaryota; kingdom Metazoa; phylum Chordata; class Actinopteri; order Gobiiformes; family Eleotridae; genus Philypnodon; species Philypnodon macrostomus. The sequence goes on along the minus strand of JAVQKC010049628.1, from coordinate 2,085 downwards.
TCAATAACCATGTCATGTACCTGCCCAGTGTTCCTGGAGGAGATGACGCACACATCTGCTGGGTTCTCAATGGCAACAATGGCCCTGGCAGCCAGAAGCAGCTTCTCCCAGGTCTTCTTTAGGTTAATGATGTACACACCTGTAGCAGTCAGCCTGCATTAGTCAGTCCAATCAGACATCTGTCCTAAATTCCTCTTCTACCCACTTACCATCACTTTTTCTCTTGTAGACATACTGCTCCACTTGGAAGTCCAGGTTGGTACCTCCCAGATGTGTTCCTGCAGCCAGGAACTTGAGCACATCTTCCTCCTTCATTTGAAGGACATCCAGACCTCCGGACATCGTGACCACTTTCCCTTGAGCAACGAGTAGTTGGGAGAGCTGAAAGAGTAAAGTAAAAAAATTGCTGGAGTAGATTGTACTAGTGTGCTGCAGTATTAAGTATATTGATCTTGGTGACAGGAAAACCAGTCTCTTCAATAGACTAACCGTGTAGCGGGTACTGTGGCAAGTAAAACAAAAAAGTGTAGAATGTTTTATTTTTATATTTCAGTACTTTTAACTGTAGCAGCTAATCTACATTTTAGACTAAACTGCTGCAAACTTCTTTTCCACGCGCATACGTTAAAAGTCTATGAACGGAAAAACCTTAAAATCTGCGTGAACATCTAGGCATTGACGCTTTACAGCAAACCCCCAGCGCGAGACCACACTAGCCTGTCCGCGTGCTTCTGTCTAGTTAGCATTTAGCACGTTAGCGCCGAGTGAGCCGTCTCATTTGGACTCATTTAGAAACAAAACTAATACACATAAAGGCCGAATAATATGTATATAGTATGTTTAAGTGCTTGTCTATAAGCATGTGACGTTTATTCTTTTTAGATAAAAGCTCAATGGCAAAAAAAAACGTTTAAAACTCACCACGAAACAACGCCGTATGGAAATCTGACCCACACGGTGAAAAAGAGGGCTCTATGAGGAAATGACGAAGCATTTATACCCCAAATCCGCGACTGTGATTGGCCAGCGCAATTAAGACGGGAAATGTAGTTTTTCTTGTAGCAACAAATTAACAAAAACTACACAAATAACTATACATAAAAAAATCATAGTATTTACTCTACTTTTAGACAATACGATGATTTGAAATAAGCTAATAAATATTAATAACATATATTTGATACCATTACTGTTATTGTTATAGGACTTCTCTCAAATCTAAATTACACAAATATTTTTTACAACAGCCCTATGTTTTCTTTTAACAATATATATTTGTAGACAATAATCTGACATTGGCGATTTTATTTGAGTTTTTATTCAAAATTTAAAGTTGTCTTTCTATTCTACCGCAGCCAATGAAATTATTCACATTGGCATGTTCACAAAATGAGTCTTTATATACAATATTTTAATTATCCCAGTGTATTAAAACGATAGAATTGAGAAAATGTGACTGTACAGTTTGTCCCCCAGGTGGCGCTCAATCTCTATTACACTTGCTACAGTCAGAGGTTGCCCGCGGTCGGCTCGGAGTGGGTCGGATGAGTATGCCATATTAAGACAAAGAAGATGGAAAGACCATATTAAGAAAATCCCCAGACGCTGACTTCTCGGTGAAAGACTGCCTGTGTTGCAATAATATTTACCGAAGATAAAAAAGTTCAGGACACAGTGTCACAATATCAGGACAAATGTGTTGTGAAATAAACGTTATAGAAAACATTATTAGTGAAACAGATGTGCATGTCATATTTATTTTTCTCTTGGGTATCGCTGGGTATTGTTATATGATTTATTAGGGTTATTATTTGGATAGCTAGGAATTCGGCAATAACATGTTTTGAAGTTTTCTGGGAAGGGCATAATTATTAACATGTGAGACAGACTTTGAGGTAAAGTAACTCAAAATTCTCTGCAGTCTATTGTACTGAAATTCCAGATAATGAAGTTTCATAGTGACTGTCCACCTGTTGTACTTAAATCACCCTTTACTAATATGCTGTAATATCACAATGACATGAACACTTTAAACTTTTTCAATACATTTCACTAGGAAGTAAAATATCCTTAAGTTATTGTGAC
>JAVQKC010049601.1:0-15535 GCA_036025475.1 Philypnodon macrostomus | reverse complement strand
TGCTCTCTGCCAAAGTAAGTGTGTCCAGGGTCCCATAGGGGTCATAAACATGGGGGCGCTATAGAGGCATTCTTTATTTGACCTCTGTAATGTGCCTATGTACATTAAATATACCCTAGCCCGGATCACTGTGCCAAAATTCATGCGATTTTGATTCTGTTCAGCAGGATTATTGGCTTTGGGGCATTAATTAGTTAATTCATGAATTCATTGTCAGTAATTGTAGAAGTACCTAAATAAATCCAGTTCAGCATCTTTATGATATGTGCCTGTGTGTAAAATGTGAAATTGATCCGGTGTATCTGAGTTGTATCTGAGAGAGAAACTGCGGACGTGGACGACAACGGACATGATTCCATTATTAACACATTTCGCCGATATAATTCTGTTCATAATTTACCACAACCTTTTGGCTTTTCTACCATATATTATAATGTCAACAATATACCAGGTATTATATTTTGTTTTTTTTCATGCACATTTGACTAATCACTGATCTAAATATACCTACATAAGTGATGTGCCCTCTCTGTTCACTGGCCTGCACTGACATGGTGCATGGGGGAGAGAGACCCTATAAGGGCTAAGCACCCAATCTAATGTACTGGTCACAAACGGGAGCAACTGAAAGGAGGGACCTACCTTCATTTCTGTTCCAGCACTTGCAATGTCAAAATTTGGATAAATTATGACAAAGCAGTGTTTAACAAAGCAATGTCAGTTTACATATTGGACCCACAAATGCAATGAGTCACTGTAAGGTCACTGCATCTAGCTTGCTCAAAAGGGAGCTATAATCGAACGCCATAACTAATGCTCACATGTTAGATGGGCTGTCATGTACATAAGCAGGTGGATTTACATCGCCATTTAGTGTGATATAATAGCAAATGGCACTCCTCCAATCTCATTACAGGGACAGGATCACTAATGGCATTCGTGGAAGCTCGTTTGGTCCAATCCCAGTATGAGTATCCCTGTGTAACATACGTGACGCTCATGCCTATCCCCACCTTGCTTCACCTTGGTACTGCAGCACAACCCCTACTACCCTCCATACTAAATCGCTCATAACATCGACTCCCAGTTGACATACTCTCAATATGGTGCCTAATGCGGTCTCTGGTTGGGTGAAGAAAATGGTTTTGCACCAAGGTAAAGACTGGGAGGTGAGGAGGAGAGGAATGAGAAGGGAAAGTGTGTGGAATGAAAATAGAAAAGCAGAAAGTGGGGGTGTTCAAGAAGGACCTGGTCAAGGTAAAAGACTGAGCTGTGACTCTGTGAAGGACTCTGAAGACTTTATATTTCATTGATTTAAGTGTCAAATTAGTGTGGCTAAACTTTTCAGTACATTTAAAAAAACTGTTAACTTATATGTTTTTGGTTTGCCAGCAGGATAGCACACAAATTCTGAGACCAAACAATAAAGTGTACAGAAATTGTGGTTTTCATCCTAGATTGTAGTTTACTCCTGGTTGATTCTGGTTTAGACTTGGTTCAGACATTGATAATTATTACCTCCGCCAAGGAGGTAATGTTTTGGGTTGCATCCGTATGTCTGTCTGTCTGTCCATCTGTAAGCAACTTAACTCAAGAACTATGGATTTGGATGAAATCAGGGAATGTCAGGAATAATACAAGGAAGAAGTGATTCAATTTTTGGACTGATCCAGATCATTGTCTGGATTGGATGAAGAATCATTTATTCACTTGAATGGGACAGACATCTGAGCCTGACAATACACATTTATACATTATATATTGCAGCCAAAGTTGCAGTACTGCAACAGCTACTTCCAAGTTTTCCGTACTTATTCAGCTTCTTGCCAGATGACGTTTCATTAGGCTTCTGGTGTTGTTTCTGTGGTTTTGAAAACCTCTCATTGTATTAATATGATTTGAATGATTTTTTAATTGTCATTAATAGAGGGGTGTTCAGCCCCACAGAAGGTTCCATTTAGAACAGTTTTAGGAGTGCATATAGGGGAAAGTAACTACCTTGGAAAAAGCCTTTATAGTTATTCAAGTATTGATTTACACTACTTTTGACTAGTGAGTATAAATTTTGTTTGCATTTTAATTCAGTTGAATTTGCTAGGTCAAAAAGTGTATCCAAATCTTGCCATTATACACTTTGATTTGCCCTGTATGAAATGTGCTATACAAATATTCCTCTATCTGGTTAATGCAATATCCACCATAGCTATTGTTTGTTTCTATTTTTTCAAATAATTATCACATATGGTTTTGGAAATAAACAATGCAATAATTTGCATGAATACTATCACAGTATCTTTTTTCACTAACAAATTTTCTCATTTTTTTACCTTTAATGGTCCTGATAGTGACTGGAGTTAGTATCTTGTGAGAGCTGGGATTCACCATCTAAAAAGCCTCCCTTCGAGGGACTTTTTACACACCAGTGGACTCTATAAACCACATCTGTTCATCGGAGTGCAGGCAGATGCTAAAAAACTTGACTTGTAACTCTGCAGTCAGCATGCACACTCCTTCGAAAGTATTTAGCTACGGCGAACAATATGCCTACAGCAGAATAGACACATATTGCACATATAAAGTAATCAAAATCATAATAAAACACTAAAGACAATTGCACAAGAGAAATCAAACTGCAAATCTGTGCAGTATTTAGACAGACAATATCTAGCAGCAATGTTAAGGTTTGAGTGGATTTTTCCTTTGGTTTTCCCATCAACCTTGAAAATCCACACCGTCCAGTGAGGTACAACAAAAAAACAACACTTTTTTTACTAGACAGAAGTGATGCTGATCATTGTGAATGCTGAGCCAGATTGTGTGTATTTCAAAGTTAGATACAAATACCCCAAGGAGATGTTGACTGATTTTCACGGTGTCAAAAGAAGTGTTGTTTTTTTTATTTGCAGTTCATCTTGAATGTAGAAGGTATTACCTTTAGCTTTGAAAACACTTGACATTTCCTGTGAGACAGCGGGCTCTGGACTCAAGAGGCTACTCAAAACTCAGAAAAGGAGTGTGCATTTTCATAAAAGAACATCGAAGAAAACACAATGAAAGCATACACCAAGGCTAATATGTGGTCTATTTATTATTTGGAGTTTTTGGTAACACTTTAGAACACGGCCTGCAATTTCCTAGGTCCTTACATACAGAGTAAGAAAACTGTTTTTTTAAAATGCAACACAAAGTGCTCTACAGAATAAAATAAAAACACCCCATCAACACCCTCCCCCATACACCCCATCACCAACACCACACACACACACACACCATCACCACAGGCACACCCCCAACGGACCAGTACCATGGACAGCACCCCCTGCAACCATGGCCGATACAGATCCCGGTGCAGAGAGCTTCCTCTGAGGAACACTGGAGGAATAAAAACAATAAAATACATAAACTATAAAGCACTCGGAGAGTGCAAACCTCCACCAAGGTAGATAATTTCCCCTATATGCCTTCTAAAATAAACGGTTCTAAAAAGAACCTTCCGTGGGACCGGGTGCCCCTCCAGGAAGAAGTTACTTCTTTTTCTTTGTTTGTATTAATGAAAACAATCTAATCACATTGTCCCTTGTGTCATTCCCGACCTTCCCTGAAAATTTCATCCAAATCTGAGTAAAGTCGCTTACAGATGGACAGACGGGTGGACAGAAGCTTCTGAAAACATTACCTCCTTGGCGGAGGTAAAAATGTCCCTAATAAGAACAGTTTCAAATAAAACGTCTCAAATAAAATGAATAAATATTGCCCTTTAAACATGAACATTCTCTACAGCCCTGAGGTTGTGACTCTCTCACTGCTCAATCACTGATAACATAACAGTCAATGAATGTAGCATTTACCCCTAAACTAGAACATCATGACTGCCTGTAGAATTGTTTATTTTGAATTATTTTGTGCAAATATGTATTGATTCATGTAAACACTCATTAAGTTGGCCACAACTTGTTAGTTATGTCGACAAACCAGAGTTGGCCCTACAGTTCCCTCCACTGAATGCACAGATGTCACACACTTGCACTTAGAAGAAGGAACAGTGTGTCCTTGTTCAGAAAGGCAGGGATTTGCTGTTGCTCAGGGACATTACAATAAAGCTGAATGGGAAGCCACAACGTCAGGAAGCATCTGTCTCTCTGCTACAACACAAGCGCTAACAGGCAAACGCTAGAGAGGCAGCTGGAGAAAGACCAAATCAAACACGTCCCATTACTGCAAACATGTAGCAGGTAGAGCAGGGAATAGACTGGAGCATTAATACAAGACATGAATGATAAGTACGTCACTGTTAACAAGAGAAGCCTCACTGCACAATGCAAGCTTTGAAAAGTGACTAAGCATTCATACTTGGTTTAATGGACATGGCTGGTTTCATTACTAGAGAAAATGTATGTATCTAAAGCTGCACAACATATAGCAAATTTATATTGTATCAGAAAATGCAATGTCCGAACTGAAAGAAACTAAATCTATTGAAATAATGTTATAGTCTTTCTTCACACTGGGATTTATATAAATAATTGCACTTGTAAAAAAAAAATATCTAAATTTTGCTAATTATCTGGTTAATGCAATAATCAGTATATCTATTGCATGTGTTTGTTCAATCTGTGTATGTAGTATAGTGGGTCTACCCTGAGCAGGAGTCAGCAGCCACACACCAGAGAGAGAAGAACGGCCGTTTAAGAGACGAGTAAAAAGGCAACCTTTGTCAAAACGCAACAAAGCAAAGGCTTTTTCTTTTTGAGTTACAGACCAAAGCAGTTCAACACGAGGTCACATCATTAACAAGAGGCAGAGGAGCTGGTGTGATGTCACATGGTGTTAACAAATTGACTAACTAAATGTCTTTGGGGAAGAAAGTGTGTGATTCAGTGTTTGCATTTGACAGTAAATCGGGCTCACCTCTAGCAATTATGAACAATACAATAAAATACTAATATACTAAAATACCATATTTTGCATTATTATGACAAATGTGGTATAAATCATTGTATGCTAGAATGTTCTCACATGGTCACATATATTAATTACACAAAATAATGAGCTCAAATAGCTAATAAACCTAATATCACCTTGCAACAAGCCAATGCAGATACCACAATACAATCTAAACAATTTTATTCAACTAAAAGTATTGTTACTTCAAAATATTTTTACTTAAGTAAAAATTCATTACTTTAATAATAATTCATTAAGTAAGAATAAAAAGTACTGGTGGAAAAAAATGTAAGAACTAAATAATTATTTGAATATAATCGTAAACAATCAGAAAGAGCATGTGATTTACATCGCATGTCCTTCCTTCCTCTTAACAGTGCACCAAGTAAATTCTCAGAAATCAAGAATTACTAATTATTGTCTGCAATCATTGTCTGGCATGAGGTCCTTTAATTTTTAACTAACATGTCTGTGCCAATAATTAATAACAAATGGCTCACAGTTTGTCTGCATTTTCATTGATTTAGACAGAATGTAAAATATTGAGAGTTTGGGTGTGTATGAGGGTAAATAAAATAAATCAAATCTGGAGATCAATAAAACATGATATACCAAACAGGCACATTTAAACCAGAAAATGTGAATCCTTTGAACATTCTAATGCTATCAGGGAACATACTTTCTTCCTGGTCTGGGTTAGCACTGTTGTCTTTATATGGCAATATTTGATTTTGTTTGATTTTAATTGTTAACCATTTTAGGTCTGATCCCCACCACTGCTCTAACTGCCTGTATAAATGAATGTGAACAACTTCTACTTTATTGTTACACTGGTGTTTCTCGTAAAAGTGGTCTGTAACATTGTACAGTGTAAAATGTATCAAATCAATGACTATATGACCCTAGTCACCAGTGCATTATGGGGCAGCTTATTGAGAGTGATGGCACGGAGAATGGATGAAATAAACCGCAGCACACTCTGACAGTGCAGACAGCCCTATGACAAAGGCACATTGATCTGATTAAAGCTTCCCTGCACCTCGACTGGAAAAGGTCAGCTCCACCAACTTTCTCACTCCCTGTGGCCTCCAGCATCATAGGGCAGCCCTGCCAAAACACCTCACATCTTCACTGGCTGCCGAACAAGAGAAGTGCAATGCAGAAAGAAAAAAGATGGGATGAGAGGAACAACATTAAGATTCAAAACAGGCTTCTTGATGGCTATGTTTAAAGCACACGCTTTTGCAAGTACGGAAAAATACACACGCATATCTGCACCAAAAGTAGAGGGGGTTCCTGTTTGCTTGAGCACACATTGGCTCAATAAACACGGATATATTTGTAAATATCTTTGTTCTAAAAATGTTATTTGGTAAAATCCACACACACATATCCCACCACAAACATCAACATTAGCAAAACAAGTTCTTCAGCCAGCGCTTCACGGTTAAATCTATGCCAGAAACCCCTCAATTAAAACAATTATGAGCAGGCATAATGAGTTTGATTGGGCAACACAAAATGAATCAGTACGACAAGCGATAGCAATAGTGAGTCAACAGTCACTGAAATCAACACAATACGTTACTGTCACACTATCCTTCAAAACATGCAAAGCATTATGATCTATTGCTTTTGATTAGTGGGAAAATCAACAAAACACATCAACAAAATGGCTTTACCACAGTTCAGTAGTGCACTTCATAGGGATTAGAGAGACATGTGAACACTTTGGATTATTTAGATTTCTGCATAAATTAGTCATAAATGTGTTCCGATCTTCATCTAAGTCACAACAATAGACAAACACTGTCTGCCCAAACTAATACTGCACACAAATGTTATGTTTTCATGTTTTTATTGAGCACAACATGTGAACATTCACAGTGCAGGGTAAAAAAGTATGTGAACCTTTGGATTAAATAACTGAGTGAACCTCCTTTGGCAGCAATAACCTCAACTAAATGTTTCCTGTAGATACAGATCAGACCTGTACAACGGTCAGGAGGAATTTTGGACCATTACTCTTTACAAAACTGTATCAGTGCAGCAATATTCTTGGGATGTCTGGTGTGAATCGCTCTCTTGAGGTCACGCCACAGCAGCTCAATGGGGTTGAGGTCATGACTCTGACTGGGCCACTCCAGAAGGTGTATTTTCTTCTGTTGAAGCCATTCTGTTGTTGATTTATTTCTATGCTATCCTCTGTTGAGCTTCAGTTGGCGGACAGATGGTCTTAGGTTTTTCCTGCAAAACGTCTTGATAAACTTGGAAATTCATTTTTCCCTCAATGACAGCAATTCATCCAGGCCCCGAGGCAGCAAAGCAGCCCCAAACCAAGATTCCCCTGCACCATATTTCACGGTAAAAACCAAGATTCCCCTGCACCATATTTCACGGTAAAAACCAAGATTCCCCTCCACCATATTTCACGGTAAAAACCAAGATTCCCCTCCACCATATTTCACAGTTAAACCATGATGCCCCTGGACCATATTTCACAGTTGTGATGAGGTTTTGATGTTGTTGTTCTGTGCCTTTTTTTCTCCACATATAGTGTTGTGTGTTCCTTCCAAAAAAAATATTGCTGCACACTTGAAGTTTGCAGAAGAGCACCCTGATGTTCCACAGCACTGCTGGCAAAATATTCTGTGGACCGATGAAACCAAAATTGAGTTGTTTGGAAGGAACACACAACGGCAAGTTGAGGTCATCGCTGCCAAAGGAGGGTCACTCAGTCCAAATCCAAAGGTTCACAGATTTTTTCACCCTGCACTGTGAATGTTCACATGTTGTGCTCAATAAAAACATGAAAACATATCATTTGTGTGCGGAATATTAGTTTATTCAGACTGTGTTTTTCTGTTGTTGTGACTTAGATGAAGATCAGAACACATTTTATGACCAGATTATGCAGAAATCCGAGTAAGGGTTCACATACTTTTTCTCTGTTTGTGTTCTGAACCCATGTGTATAGCCAGTGCCATAGAGGTTCCTGTGAAAAATGATCTGCAGGTGTATAATTGTATAACGACTATAGGCTAATGCGCTTATCTAACCGTCTCTTCACAGGTAATGTGAAGCCACTGGCTATTGCTATCTACCCATTCAATTACTCAATTAGTTAATTGATTGTTGTCACTATCCAAAATCATAATAAAAAGTAAAAGTGATGATCTGGAGAAATGTACGCCTTTGTATACAAATACTGTATCAAAGAATGTTAAAATGAACCTAATTACCAGAGGCCAAATATTGCATGCACTACATTATAAAGGTCAGAGGAAAAAAAAACTGGTGCATTTAGTGAAAGATTATAGGCGAGAGAGGGCATGTCCACTGCTGAATCAACAGAGACACTTCACAGGAGGGAGCTAATGATGAATGAGCGGCCATCAGACAGCTGCAGGGGTGAGCGATGGGGGACCCTGTAGTGACAGCCTGGCCCCAGCCACACACAACAACGCTCAAGGAGAAGGACAGAGCTGTATGTGTTAGATAAGAATGAATAGTTGTGGTAACTGTGCATTTCTGAGCAGTTTTACACTTTACATTTATAACACCACTTTTGGCCCAAATGGTCTTTTTACTGCATGTGACTCTGCACAATCCTAAACTAAAAGAAATATCTTAAAATCACATCATAACTGCACAGCAAACAATACCACTCTGAATCACTGTAGCACCCATAAACTGAAAAAATAACCGATAAATTAATTGTTAATATACAATGCCAGATCTTGCCATAAAATATCTAAACAGATTTCTCTTTTTTTTACGGCAAAGCAAAACACAAAGATTGACAGAAAGAGTTTCCTGCAGTTTTGCATCCGATGAATGAAAACCTCTGCCAAAGTAAGTGTGTCCAGAGTCCCATAGGGGTCATAAACATGGGGGCGCTATAGAGGCATTCTTTATTTGACCTCTGTAATGTGCCTATGTACATAAACTATACACTAGCCCGGCTCAATGTGCCAAAATTCATGCAATTTTGTTTATGTTCAGCAGGATTAATGGTTGAATTAAAGTGCTTCAGGGCATTAATTACTTAATTAATGAATTCTAATTATTCGTAGAAGTACCAAACTCAATCCAGTTCAGCGTCTTAATGATATGTAACGGTCTACAAAAGTTAAAAATGATCCAGCAAAGATTTTTGAGTTATTATTATGTCTTTTAGTTGGATTATGCAGAGTCACATGTAGTGAAAAGACTAGTCCGAGGGCCACAAAAAATAGCTCCGTGGGAGGCATTTTTGAGTTTGGACACTCCGGTTCTATAGTGACAACTGTGGCGATGTTCTGTATAAAGGAATATTGTCAGGTTCTACTCTTCTAGAAAGATGTGCATGTTTATCAGAGGTAGTGCTGTGGCAGACTTGAAGCAGAGGAAACTGTGACAGTGAAAAAAAAATAATATAATGTATAATACAACAAACGTCACAAGTGTCAAAGTTTTCTGGAAGAACCTACAGGCTCCCTTATGAAGACTCAAGTGCCTGACAAGTATCAATAAATCAACAAAGAAACCTAATAGTAGATGTAAATGTAGATGACTCATGTTAGTTATAGTACATAAGAGAGTCCATGTATACTCACCATGTCTGTATCTGACACTGGGCCGAAGCTCGTCACATAGATGTTTGTTCTCACTTCTGTCACACTCTCTGAGGAGACAGCAGAGGGGCAAAAAACATTACACAATGCACATGACAAACAAAAATCTTTGCCCCAGCTCCGTCTTTGTTAATCTGATTGTTTGTTTACGCCGAGCTGAAGTCTGCCTGTTGGCATTTCCGTAAGCTGCTTCACACAAAAACTCGCAAAGGCACTAATCAAGGGTTAGAGGAACACTTCAAACTGAGAGGAGACTATGGTTGTGCTTAGTGAGGAATTTGTTGTCTTGTGTACCCCTAATACCTGTATGTTTGCAATCTTTGTGCGTCATTTTGTCAAAATTATGTCAACAGTGCATAACGTCGTCATAAAAGGTGTGACCTACATTTTTTTTCATTCTGGCATTATAGGATCGCTAACGTCATTCTTCTCACATTTAGGCTTTTGTGCTTTATTTCCCAAAACCAGAGGCACATCTTGTATTTACGTTGGCTACAATCTGTTTCAGTTAGACAAGTTACATACACTTCAACAACAAGACATCCCTTTGACCCAAAATAGATTCACTTTAGTCTGCTCCAAAAACATTTAGCTGCCCCAAGGGACTGGATCAGGGAGAAAAACAACAGCTCAGCACAGAGTATCCAGGTCTGCTGTATTATGACCAAATAATAGGCCACTTTTCACATATTCATTCATTGTCGTAATCACATTAGACATAATGCTGTAAAATATAGCATGACTGTTACCAGGCTTTTGGGCTTTGTGTTATCAGGCCACGTTATTATATTCAAAAGTATCACTGCAAATTAGTACACAAGTGTCATAACAGCTTTTCTGACATAATGATATCATAATATAAATAAAAAGGCCAACATTAACAAAACTCAGTGCATTAGTCAGCAATTTGAATTATAATTGTGGGTGCATTCTGAAAATAAATACTTTAATAAAGCTCTAAGTGGGGCATGATGTAAAAGTCGTGACAGATCAAAACATGGTTCTTTGGTGTGGGCTGAATCAGCTCCTCTGGGGCAAATGTGTAAAGCAGCCCATTGGGCCGCTGGTGAGACAAATGCTCCCAGTAGTGCAACAACCAAAGAGCGATGAGGCTTCTCTCCAAAAGTGAACAGATCCTGGTCCCTTCCTTTGTCCCAGATCTAAGAGACCACCCACAGGTGAAAGCTCCAGTCCGCTGGCAAAGGGCCCCCTCGAGAGGAGTGCAACACTTCCACATTAATCATCCAGCGACACAAATAGTTCTTACAAATATGTGATTATCACAACACACAGTCAGCACTTTGCATGGCAGCCATAGGTGGGGAATAGAATGAGTTGCCATTTTTGTGTTCATAACAATACACTAGAGCATAGGGCAGAGCTAATAGATGGAGCTGAAGATAAATTGAAATAGTGTTTGGGGATTTCTGTAGTGTCTGTGAGTGAGCGTCCTACCTTGTTTCTCTCATAAACTTGGTGCAGGGAGTTGGTCTGTTTAAGTATAATGAACTAATAACATACGGTTAGAATAATGGCATCTCATTATTAATGAGTCCACAAGACGTATGTAGTACATTTCAAGAATTAGCAGTAGTTCTATTGGTCTATATGGCCTCGGTCTATAAATTCAAACCAATATATATTTTGAAAAGCTGTTCATATTCAATCAAACCTCATCTCAAATTATATTGCTTGAGTAAAGACAGGTCTGAGACACTCAGAGGGAGGGTTAAACTATAGACTAAAGTTAGCCGCTGACAGAGGAGCATGCAGCTCTTCTACAGACGAAGTAAAGGGCAGCATGGATTAACCTTAAAGGGACATCTTTGTCGTGGCTGCCAAAATTCAGGCGATAGCCCCTTGGGCAGGGATAATTTAATTCTGGTAGCCTGTCTAAAAAAAGTACTAGCCCTGGGATGTCGGACTAGTGATTTTTTTTAACTCTGAAGTCTGATTATCTGCTTGTCTGGTGAATACTGTCTTAATATCAGCGCTTTGTGCTTGGTTTCTCTGGTTGTGATCAGTCTAGGTCATCCAGCCTGGAGCCTGGTAGCCTCACGGCCTAAGCAGGCAGCAGAGCAGAAATGACCATTCCAGCTGGCTGCTTGAGAAATGGCAAATCCTGCCGGAGCATGTGGACTCACTGTGAGCAGTTAGTTGGTCCTTAGGGAAGCAATATTTGGATGACAAGGCATCAATTAGGGATCATTCCATTGACATATGTGGTTATTGGCCATTTGGGCCTGATTTAACAGAGAATTCACCCTTGGGGAAATTAATATTTACCATAAGAGCACCACACACAGTGACCTCATTATGATGCAGGTGGTATTGTGTTAGTCACAGAGCATACTGTGCATAATGTGCACAGGGAAGATATACCATATACCATATCCAAGGCTCACTAATGGATGAGTTTCATGGATCCATTTAGAAAGCCTTGCTATGAACACCACAGATGGCCGTTTGCTCTGGTTTATCAGGTTTAGGTTCTTTATACATTTCTGTTTTATATTAGAGTTAAAAGGTTAACGGAGCAAGAATTACACAGTTCATCCGTGATCACATTCTAATGCTGTAACTTACCGCCCAGCCCGGGACGTAGCCTGTTGTCGTACCCATCCAACAGTCTGTCGAGGATGCGAGTGAAAATTGTGATGTTGTCTTTGCTGTCATCAGGTATTGGCTCTTTGTGTCCCACCACGGCCCTGCAGGAGACACGCAAAATGGTGGATTCAAGAGGCTGAACACAGTAAAAGGTACTGTAGACAATTAATAACGCTCTGTAAAAAGTCTTTATGATTTCTTGTTAAAAACTACTCCATATTTTGTTTTGTGTGCTTGTGTTAAGACTATACTTCAAAAGAAAACTCTAAATTTATGGTGATGGATTCTTCCACAAAAAGCCTACACTCAGCAGCATTTTATTAGCGGATTCATCATATGCTATCAGCCACTAGTTATTAATTTCCACAGCCCATAATTCCCTGCAGGACAATATTGTGTTGAGATGAAAAGGCCATTATACTGTAGGTGCAATGCTGATGAGTTAATGAGTAGCATCTTTAATTAAACTAAAATCTCCCTGAGGAGCTGACCTATAATATCCAACTAATCCCCATCAACAAGCTCTTCACGCACTGATCAACTATCTCTGGCTCTGTTTTGTGCTCACCGGTAAGCACTGGGCATTAAAGAATTCAGGACTTCAAGGGTATCCCAAATTCTCCCTCTATGTTGCTTGAGATGAAGCCGTGCAACAGTAAATCTGGCTTCGCTACGCCTCTTAGAAGGACTTTCTCTCCCCTAATCTGTCTCATAATAACAACTCCACTCCAGAGTCCAGCGCAGCTACGGCCCTATGCGTTACAGAAGCACTTATTGGGTGAAGGTCATCCACGAAATATGACTGCGTGTCTAATTATGATCATTTTGGGTTGTGCTGGAGAGTTTAAAAAGAGATTGCCATATGTTTGTAACGGACTTTCTGGCCCGGCTAAGTGGCTATTATGTGGGCATATGTGGGTCGAATAAATATCAATTAAGCATCAGGGCTCCTTCATGTTTTTCCTTTTCCCCTCATGGTGAGGAGTATACTAATCCAGGAAGGACGTTTTTGTCTATATTTGGAAATAAAATTATAGCCGTTGGACGGAGTTCTAACCCTCTATTACCGTCTATGCATTCAAAATATGTCACATTGCATAGTTTTATAGTCCTTGGGTTGACTTTAGACTATGAAATGCCATTGTTTTTCTGCTGAGGTGATATAATGCATACTTGGTGTCTTATAGCTCACGATTTGCACCTCGCTGGGAAGGGCACTGCCTAATATTTTCTTGCTGTCAAAGGGGTTAGCATTTGCAATTCAGCTGTAGGTGTGGACTGCAATATTATTCCAATGAAAATCGAAAAACAACAAGCTAGTCTTAAATATTTGAAAACAAACTTTGGCTTTGGGTCGTTCCAACAAAACCGAAAGCCAAACTTAACTGAAATAAGTGCCATAGGTAATATCTCACTTAACATGAATAATATATTAAACAAAAAGCCTCTGTGGCCTCCCCGACGGCACCAGTGGAAATTCAAAAATTAATGAGAAACCTTTAGTCCCCAGGAAGTCATTCTAGCGTTGGCTTGGCACTAAAATACCCACAAACAGAGTACTCGTGAGGTGTGTAGCATCTGTTCTAAAGAGAAATCTCTTCGCATTCAAAAAACAGCATCAGTCAAAGACAATGACAAAAACAAAGGATGATCTATCTGTGATTAAAAATCTCTAGTTTCATAATCATAGTCTGCTGCTTGTTTTACCACATCCATTTCTCTCACCATTCGGCCAACTCTATAACACATGCAGCTGAAAAGAGGCTTAGTGGTAAAGCTGTAAATCTTTATGTAAAGTCGGCTACATTTATGAGGCTGATGTTTGACGAAGATTACTGTTATATTGTGTCCTCCATTTCAGATGCAGGTAGTCAAATATTTGCGTGTCATGCATTCTGGCTTGAAACAATGTTCACCACCTTTATTCATATGTATGACTTTGCGATTGCACTACAGTTTGTTGGTTAAAAGTGAATATTTGATCAGGAGATAGTGGCATTAACCGATGCTGTGTGAACCTCCTTTCAAAAATAAGGCAAGCTCGGAGAACTAGTTGAAAGACCACACCAGACTTAAAAAGAAAAACAACAAAGTGTTTCTTATAATGCTGTGGCAAATATATCACAATTCATACAACAGAATTTCTAGAGCAATTATTTTGTGAAGACTTTGGGTTTGAGTCAATATTTTGGAGTTGGTTGGTTGAGGAAAAACTGTGTGGACTGGACTGTTTTCCAAACCCCAAATGAAAAGTAAAAACACCTCCATATTCAGTGGCTGCTGCAGTCTTAGAACTGCATGAAGAAGATGTGTGATGTGTCTGGTAGTGTGTGCAAGTTACTCAAGAAGAACAAAAACAACTGGGAGAGACTATACTGCATAGCCTTTTGAGCTTTTACATTGTACAGCTTTTTAGCAAGAAGCTCAGTATCCTTGTATTTTATACGTTAAATAGTGAAAAGCTATACAACTGCCAATATACAAATGTTTGATGTTTGAAGAGCCATTGGCAGACATGTTCAGATAAAATGTAATCTTAGTTTTGCTTTCTAGGTATGGTTAGAAGTCATTGTCATAATATATTTGTCCAATTTCAAAAGGCTAACTATTTCATGTCTATAATTATATGTTCTAAATATTTTCATTGTGCTCTGTTACTTGGCCTCGTCTGGCCTCTTGCAAATTAAAAAGGAGAAAAAAAAGATACTCAAGGCTAATCAATGTTACAGTTTTACTTCTACCACAAAGAAAAACAGTAAACTTGAATATATGTCTGTCTAAAATGGAAAGGTCTTACTTATAGTCATAGATATCATTTCACAGTGGAGGTTTTTAGTCTGCTCTAAGTGCATGTGTGTGGGCTCGGCCGGTCGAGTTAGTGGAACGGGCATGTAGTGAGTGAGTGGACTGGCTTTGATCCAAGGTTAGAGCAGTGAACCAGTCTGACAGGTGAGGAATTGCAGGCTGGGCAGTGGAAGAGATGTAGCAGCGGTCTCTTGAGGGCATCCAGGTGCTTTGTGGCCAGAGGGCTGAGCTGTGGAGCGAGTGGCCCGGCCGGAGGCATGTGGCCAGTAATGAGAGCTGGTGTGTGTCACTGTAAGCTGAAGGTGCTGCACAATGTGGCATGGTGACTGCAAACAGATGTTGACTTATGTGGAGTAATTATACAGAGGGTCAAGGCTAAGGGCTGGATGGTTCCTGCATGTTTTATAGTCAGTTATTACCTCACCTTTATCTACATTTTGCTGAGTGTGGTGAAGAAAGCCCGTCAAAGACTCTACTTCCTGAGGAAGTTGAAGAAGTTTGGTATGAGCACCAGCATCCTCACCAACTTCTACAGGTGCACCATCGAGAGCCTGCTGACGGGC
>JAVQKC010049598.1:0-12376 GCA_036025475.1 Philypnodon macrostomus | reverse complement strand
AGAGAGGTACTTTGGTGCTAAGCCATGGAGAGACTTATACACAAGCAGAGCTGTTTTAAAGTCTATTCTCTGAGCGACAGGAAGCCAGTGCAGAGACCTGAGGACAGGACTAATATGGTCTAGAGATACTAGAGCACAGTGTTGCTCAAAGCCTCCATCTGGACATGGACTTCACCTGACCTCTGAAAGTGTGTGTTCTGGATAGATCACAGTGTTGTTAATAATGCTTTAGAGTCTAACATAACTTGTGTCCACTGCCATTCAGTTTTCATAATGCTATGGCTTGTTTGTGTCTCAACCTGTGTGTATGTGTGGTGGTGCGTTCAATACTTTCTTACAGTCACCAAAGTCACAGATCAAAACAGATTAGATTCTGTTCAGCTTGATTAGTTTGTTTACGTTTGTGTGAAACAGTATTGGGGTAAGGGTTTTGTGGCTGGAGAGAGCCCTTGTTCAGCCCATTACTGTTGCTCTTGCCAATGCCACTCTCTGACCGCTTTAGTTGTTCACATTTATCCACAGATCCTAACCTTATCCCCACCTCTGTCCCTGCTCTCTCTGGTGCAGCTCATCTCTCTGTCGCAGGTACCTCACCTCTGACCTCTGACCTGTCTCTCACGTGCTCCATGTTCAGTGCAGTTGATGTTGATGCTGTGTTTTTAGTGGTGTTTTGTTGTTTTGTTTCCTCCTCTTCCCTCCTCTTCCTCCTTCCTTTGCGCAGGTCCCAGTGGCACCAATATCATAATAGGGTCCATCGCAGGTGCTATTCTGCTGGCAGCTATAGTCCTAGGGGGAACAGGCTGGGGATTTAAGTAAGAGATCTGGCATGCCTTTACCTGTTCTGTTTACCTGTCTGCTTCTACCTGAACGGGCTCCTCCCGCTCTCCCACCTGTTTAAGATCAGATATCTGCCCGACACAGAGAGGGGACATGGTCTTGCTGATGCTTGAAACTGCTTATGGCCTTTTTAACTCCATACAAAACAGCACACATTTTTATTTAATCAAATTTATATTATTATTAACCCTACAATTCATCCTGCATCTTGCCTTCACTCCCTCCATAGTAATCAATAGGAGAGGATCGAGCTGGGAAACCAAAAGTTTAGTTTTCTGGTGCCAACTCTTCAATTGAGATAATGCTTTCCACATTACGATAATATTAACATGGCTTGCCTCTGGTGCTATTTTAGCCTGCATCTCTTCTGCATGCTCTGCTCAGGCCTTATTCTCTGACCTAAAAGGACCACTTTCATCTCCTCAATATACATTCAGTAAGAAGAGAATACAAAATGAACAATTGAAGGTTATGTATATTGTGGTTGTCCTTTTGGGGACAGAAGTAAGTGCCCGTGTTTTACGTATTCTGAGATGAATGGCTTTGTATTGAATGTGATGTATTATGCCAATGTTGCACATGGCCGCCCTCTATGGGTTTAAGACGGCCGCTGCATGACTGGATACAGATCTGACTTCAAGACAAAAATCAAAATACATTTTGTGAAGTAAAAAAATAAGCTTTTGTTGATCGACATCAAACATCACATAAAAAAGCAAGCTTTTTCTAAAGGCTTTTGCGTGTTAAAGGTGCATTGTGTGTGTGTTTATGTAGGCTATACAAAAGTCCCACAAGGGCATACTATTAATCCAATAGGTTTTCTTAGTCCTGTGTTGGTGTCGTACACAGTTTCAACTACAGGTCTCATATAAGAAAACCTATTGGACCAATGACCAATTTTAAAATGTAATGCTCAGTTTGATTGAGTTGTAAGTATCTTTGGGCTAGTCCCTATGCAGTGTTTCCCCTGGGTTTTTAGTCTAGAGAACACATAAAATATAGAGTTGATCGAATTCTTAGGCAAACAATTCTATAATGGGTTCAGAGTGTCCTTTGATGAACTAGATTTAAAGTATAGACCCTTTAAAATGTCATATGGAATGTTCAAAATTCTGTAATGGAGGCGACGTGAGCAAAAGTGAATTAACTTAATCTAAAAGTAGTGTTTATGGAGAGAGATTCTGATCATACGATTTAAAAACTCTCAACATTTCTGTGAGGACTTGTCCAGTAAAACCTAAGAATTTTGCCACCAGCCAAAAGTCTTAACTGTTGGGGTTGCTGTTGGAGGGGGGAGCACCCCCCTAATATGTGGGCGGCAGTGGTGCAGTGGGTAGGCGCTCGCCCTTCAACCAGAGGGTCGGTGGTTCGGGTCCCCGTCCAAGCACACACTGTAGTTGTGTCCCTGGGCAAGACACTTAACCCACATTGCCTATGAATGAATGTAAATGAGAATTGGTTCTCAATTGGCTTACCTGGTTAAATAAAGAATAAATAAAAAATATATATGTATATAATGGTTGGGGAACCACTGCTATGTTTCAAAGCAGATCGTTTGCACAGGTTTTTACATCAGATGTCCTTACACAGCCTTGTAGTTTACACAGTGCACCTTTAAACATGAATGAACTACATTGTCTGTATAACTCCAGCTCCTAACCACTGTCTCTGCTTTTTCCTGTTGTTGCGATGCAGGAACATTCGAAGAGGAAGGTATAAACGAACCTCTTTTGATTTGTTTGTATGGGTTTGGTCAGTAGGCAGGTGTCGTATTGTTATGCCTGACTGTTGATTCTAAAATTGTGAAGCTTTATGAGGCGCTGTTTTTTTTCTGGCTAGTTCAAAATTGCTCCAACTGCTCCTTGAAATAACTGGTCAGGCTTGCAATCCATACCTCCCTTCTCTGGAATACACTAAACCTGTTACATATTACACCATACATAGTCACTCTTCCTTTAAACCATTAAACTCTGTCTTGCTCTCAGATCTGGTGGAGGATAGGCTCCATCTCGTCTTTTCGTCCTGGCGTCCCGTCTTCCTCTTCGCACTGTGCCGTTTTCCAACATTCGGACAAACAGGGGAAAAACCAAGTCTTCCACACCTGTCCCACAAAAAGTATCACCTGTCCCACTTCTATCTCTTCCTTTTGTGGGTCTTTTTCACCTGCCCAACCGTAGAGCTGCCGTCTCCAAGCCAGCCAAAATGATGGGGACTTTTTGGGGGTTTTTCTTATTGTCTGGGGCCACGTCTAAAGAGCAAGCAGGTGGCTCTCCCAATGGGTGTCACCTACGTGGTTCTCAAACCAGTGGAGCTTTTCTGTTGATTTTTTTTATTTAGATTTTTTAAACGAATGTGCTTCAATCGTGCCATTTTGTGTCCTCCAATCACATATTGGGACAATAGAGTAAAAAGAACATATCAACGCTGGACCAATTTGAATATGGCTTCTAACGGGACATGTCTTTCTGAAGCCTGCCTGACGCCTGCACATGGAAATATCTGGCCTTTAACTTCTACGTGCACAGACTGGCCATGAGACTTGTAACAAAAGCTGATCGGAGTGGAAAGGTTTACATTTTTTAAAAAGAAAATGGACCTGGATTCCCTCAAAGGCCGGGACTCGACATTGGTGATCATAAAAAACACTTAAAATTAAGTTTGATTAAGAAAAAAAACATCTTAGGTTATAGATGTTATGTTTTCCAAAGAAAGAGAAATCGAATGCCGGACAGATATTAATCTTGTTGACCAGTGGTTCTCAACTGGTGGTTTTGGGACCTAAAAGTGAATCGCAAATAGGTGAATGTGAAGCATATTGTTTTTATTACTGAAATCCTCATCAAAATGTTTGCAGGCTCAAATGTAACAAACGAATAATGTGTGATAAGTTACTTTTGAAGCCACAGCTGCCCCAGACTGACAGAGATGTAAAAGCCATAAAACATCTTCTCCGTCCCCAACCAAATGCACCATGCAAGGTGGGTAAAGTGTCTTGCCCAAGCACATAATGGCAGTAATGACTCGAGCGGGATTCAAACTGCCAACCTTCTCATTAGTGGAGTACCTCCTCTACCACCCGAGCCACTGCCATCCCCCCAAAAAACCCATTTAGTTCTGTAAAAACTAGGTCACAATAAAATAATCGAGGGTCCACAATGAACCCAGTTGAGAACCACTGTTGTAGTCCATGTTTATTTGTTTGTTAAAGCATCTTGCCTGCCCACGATTTATCAGGTACGGGAAAAAAACGTTTAAAATGAGGTTAGTTTTTCACCAAATCAGTTACGACGACCGCAACTTCGTGCGAAACCACAGACCTGCGACAGACATTCCACTCCTACTGTCTGTGTCCACCCACCTCTGGTACAGCTGTTGTCTGGAGATTTCCTAACATAAAAAAACAGTTTTTTAAAAATGTAAAAAGTAGGTAATCTGGCACAATATTATTATTATTATTTTTTTTTTTTTTTTAACTTTACTTCCGTCCCTGGTCTTTAC
The DNA here is from genome assembly GCA_036025475.1 of Philypnodon macrostomus. Lineage (NCBI taxonomy): Eukaryota > Metazoa > Chordata > Actinopteri > Gobiiformes > Eleotridae > Philypnodon > Philypnodon macrostomus. The sequence goes on along the minus strand of JAVQKC010049598.1, from coordinate 8,041 downwards.
AAAAATCTGTGTGGGCCAATCAAAAACGGGCATATTATGGATGAAACTGTTGAGGCCAGGGAAGGAACAGTAAATGAATAATTATGACTGATTACCTACTTTACACGATAGAACAAGCCCAGAGAGTCATTTTGAACTATGTCTTATTTCAGGAAACCTCCGAGCTGCAGCTTTAAGGCCAGATGTTTGTATCGCTTTAGTAGACTTAGGCTATCTTTGTCAAATGTGTGCTCACAACTCAATGAATGATTGAATGAATGAATGTAGGCATGAACGGGTTTTTAAATGAAAGGATGGTTTGTTTACATCGATGCTATAGGGGGCGCTGTTGCCCAGATTTACACCTTAACTTTGCTCCTACCAGATGACAGGTAGGTGGCTTTTTACCTCTAGATACCATCTCTTTGTATGTGCGTGCTGCGGCCATGGCACGTTAAAAAAAATCTGTTTTTATGTATCTATGAAGAGTCATGAGCACTAGCCAACTGTATGCACACCATTTGTAAATATGTGCAAGATATATTGAATGTTTAAAAATGCACTGTATGATAAAAAAGACTGGTTTTTATTGTTTTGAAATACACTCACTGGCCACTTTATGAGGTAGAACTAGTTACCTGCTCAAATCATTTCTAATTAACCATTCTGACTAATATGATCTTTGATAACCTTGTTGATTATTGCAATATCAATATTTTTTTGATTCAGTTAATCAGAAATAGTTCCTTTATTTATTAGTAAAAAATTCAACTTAAAGGTCCTATATGTTTTTCACATTGTCTATTTTGGATACATTTAGTTCACCATTTTAGGTTTTGCAACATCAAACACACAATATTATCTGATACAAGCTGTTTTGTGGAGCCCTCAATGAGAAACCTGTTCCTCTTTCAAGGCAGGGTCAGACCATTTGTGTCGGTTTTTGGGGGATTCAAAAATACAAAAACAAAATTCTTTTCTCAAGACTCCAATCAGATGCTGGTGGCATCAAGGATTATCTCGGCGTGTTTGTTGACAGTGCAGGAGCAGACAGACCCACTTTGTCTGTTTTCAGGACTATAACTCAACATAAATGAAACTAAGCTCAATTTTGTGTGTGTGTTTGAGGTAGAAACTACATTAGAACATTGATAAAAGCTCAGAAAAGTCTATTTTGCAGTATATAGGACCTTTAAGCCCAAGGAAATCATTGATATATATTTTACTCACAACTTATTTTTCTTCAAGGCCCTAAAAGGACAATGATTCTAACTGTGTAAAATATGTCAGATATATTTCCATGGTGGGACTGCAATGAATTTAGATTTTGCTTTACTGATACTGCGTTTGCTCATGAATGTGATAATTGTGCAGCCCTAGTTCTGACTAAAATGTATGATCAGTGACTTTCACAGGCTTTACAGAGAATGGTTTGAAAATATCAAATATCCAGTGGGAAAAAATGCCTTGTTTTTGACGCCAGAGGTCAGGTTTGAGATCACCAGAAGATAACATTAGCTCACATAACAAACACATTTTAACAGATACGACCTAACAAAGTGGCCAGTGAGTGTATATCAGGCTCTCGTTCACTTCACTAGTTTGCATTCAGAAATTCCTCTTTTAGTCACGGCTAACCATGCACCTCCATATGGAAAAAAAACTGCTAATTTCATTGAAGCTATGAATATTTTGTAAATGTGTTGATAGCCCTTAACCCTTGGGTGAATGCCAGAGACTTTATAATGACACCCATAATGTAAAGAGATTAAAAATAATATTATAGACTATAAGGGGTACTACTAAGTGTGAATGGGGTTTTGCACTGTGGCAGATGCACTATTGTTCCTATGACAACATGTACAGAGTTGGTATCAAATACAGCCTGTTTATGACCATTTTGACGACTATAAGAGTAAAAAATAAATAAGCTCACCCCATATTTTTCTGATTTTGAAAAGAGATTGAAAATAATATGGACTAAAAGACTTGGTTTCAACATGGAGGTGAAATAAAATAAAAAATGTGAAACCACAATTGGTCTCTCCTCTTGCTGCTTATTGGGTTTGTTCGTTTCTACAGTAAATGATGACTATCCTAGCAACTTTGGGCCTTAGGCGGCGCTGGGCTGACATTGACAGAGCACTATTCACTCTCATTTTAGTGTCAACAGTTCATGTCTTTGAAAAGTGGAAGGAAGCCAGAGAGAACCCGCAGCAACACGTAGAGGACATGCAGACTCCATCATAGTCTGATCTAATAACTGAACAATGTTCTGGTAATCAGAATTATATCTGAGCAATCAGAAAACCCTTTGAGCTACGTTCTCAGAATTTGAGAACATGATTCATGAGCTCTTCAGAAGAGCTTACCAGATGAAGATGCCCTGGCAATTTCCCATCTACCTTCCAGGGAAGAAGTCCAATTTTTGAGACATTATCACCAAGTTAATTCTGCTTCATGAGCTTTTGCCGTTCGGCTGGTCGTGGAGGATTAGCCATTAGCTTCTTGTGTTTGAACAGAGATGTGCTGATGTTTCTGTGAGACGCTAATCTCTCTCATATTTTACCTCAGAGTACTCCGCCTACATGTTCAGTTTTATAGTAAAAATACATTAACCACAGCAGAGCAAAGTATATATTATAAAATATTTAATTTCAAACAACCATTATGTTATTACAACATTCTCTTTGGTTTTCATTAGTTAGCATAAAACTACATCACCTTCCTTACCATAAACTAACAAAGAAGCACCCAGTTTTAAATATCAAGCCTCCAACACATTCAAAACACACACGACTCAATGTATTGGGCAGATCATGGCAGCCAACACACATCAGGCTTGGATCAACATCGTGGATACGTTTGTGGTGGTTCTCATCATCCAGGACACTATGTAAAATCTTGAAATCAGTTCATTCACAGGGACGTCTCTCTAGGGCTCATTATACAGGGCTGCACAATCAATTATATTTATCAGCAAACACAATATTCTGTACATACCACAACAATCATGATTTCCTTTATTTAGTTCTACATTGACCTTGTTTTAGTCCTTGTTAAGTCTTAGGTTTAAAGTCAATGGTTTTGTGCAGATATTTTACTTTGAGCAAACCTTACAGTGTTCATTCAAGTCTAAAACTCTACTGTGTCTGATAACACAATGTACGAAATGTATATATATGTCTGACCCTTTACTGTGATGTAAATGTCATAATGATGATTTTACTTTAGTCCCTCCCCTGGCCTCTACAGAAACATCAAATCAGAGTTTGCGGGTTACCACTTTGACCAATAGCAGTCGAGTTTTACTTTAGTCCCTCCCCCTGGCCTCTACAGATTACATACTTTACATCATAGAACAGGCTCAGGTAGAGTTTGATGAACAGTATCCTAGGCCAGACTTGATCGTGCAGTGCATTGAAATCCTATAATAGTCTTTGGTTTGGTAAGCGTTTGAAAACTAGTCAAAATTGTCACTCGTCAATCTGCAGTTTCCCCAGTGTCCCACTTGGCCTTGGGCTCCTGCCACCAGTCGGCCAAAAAGGACTCTTCGTAATCGCCCATCCCCTCGAACTCAAAATCAGGGCTGTGTGTGGGAGCGGCGGCTGTATCCTCCGGGCGCACCACATCCTGAAAACACGAGTTTGTATAAAAAACATTCCATTTATTTATTCACCCGCTTATGCTTATTCATGCAACTATGGGTCTTAGGTGGTGTACACCCTAAACAGTGACCAGTTAATCTCAAGGCTGACTTTTACTCAGTTACATTTAATCTTTAAATGTACTTCTTAAATACATTGTACTCCATAGAGTAGCTTTACTGCACAATACTTTTGACTTTTACTTGTAAGTAATAATGTTCTGAAGTAACCAAAATCTTGGAAATCTAGAAAGAGTAAGAGTACTTTTACCCACCTCTGTGTGTCATGTAAGAACAGCTTTATGTAAAAAATGTGTGGAAATTTGTGCCTTATTATCTTAAATATTTTTTGCCCGATTACCACAAAATTAAACAAATAATCTGACATTACGCTCTGTAAATGAAATGTAATTGAGTACTTTTTACTTTTACTTAACATTATTTTGTAACGGTACTCTTACTTGAGTAAAATTATTGGCTATTCTAACCACCTCTGGTTTTACTTCACATCCCTCTAGGTTTGATCACTGTATACTGTCTATTTCAATTTGATTTTGGTATCATAAGAAAAACAATGGTGGTCGTGGGTTCGAATCCGACTCATGACAGTCACTCCCCATTCTTCTCTCTGATTTCCGATTAGTCTACTCCTATCAAATAAAGCCGAAAAATTACAATCTTTAAAGTTACCATAACTAACAAAATGCTTGCTATGTAAAACTTAAGTAAAGCCTTCTATGATGATCAATATTTAAGCCTGTGTGCACACTAGAGAGCGTTCCCCAGCCCCGCCCCGCGACTGGCCTGAACTGCGCCACAGCGGCCTAGCGGAGCCCACTGCGCTCGCTCCCACTCCAGCCGCCATGTTCGTCGGCCAAATAAACGCCATTTTTTCGGGCCGCCATACTTTCTAGACCGGGGAAATATGGCGGCGCCCATCGACACATAAAACATGGCTTCCCATAAAAACAAAAACATTCCAAGTGAAGTTTACACGGCTCGGAGAGGGGGAATAGTTGAGACTTTTACGCAGCGTAAGGCCTCGACGCGGGCCTAGTCACAGGCACGAACAAAGCGCACAGGAATTCAGTCTTTCACTCACCCGAAGCCCACATAGTCACTGAGAACTCCCCTTCTAAAGTCTTGATCTGCACTTGTTTCTGTTCCCATTTGCGCCCCACCTCCCCCGCGCTGTAGTAGCTCGTCTTCTTGCCCATTTTCTTGCCGCTCTTCTTCATCCGGCCCGACGCTGCGCTTTTCCCCGGGATAGTCACCAGCGTGTGTTCAATATAGTCCTCCTCCACGGCGGGCACGGGGATGAGGATCTGCTCTTCGAAGCCATCGTCCGTGTGCAGCGAGGAGTCGTCTTCCTCGCCCACCACCTCCTCTCGGGTCTGTACCAGGATGACTTCTTGGTGCGAGTGGAGGTCCGAGTCTAGCGGCTGTAGGGCGATCATAGGCTGGTGGTGGTGATCGTCTACCACCGTGGTCTCGATGGTCTCCACTTCAATCTCGTGGAGCTCCACTATCTCCGCGGGCATGTCCGAGCCGTCCGTCTCGATGTACAGCGTGTCCCCCGAGGCCATCATGAGTGCGGAAGTTCTGTTTTTATCAAATGTTTTGGTGAATACTAGGCTCGTCCTGCTCCTCTTCCTTCTACAACAACTCCACTACAACCAACTCTCGCCGCCACTACGCTCCAGTTATCAGGTCTCGCGTGATTTCAGGTCCCTTCAACAGAGATGACACAGATGCTGCTGCTGTTGGTTGTTGTTTTGAGGAGTAGGCAAAATTTGTGTAACGTAATAAATATTAGCCCTGATCATTGCTGAATAAATATAGGGTACTCTTTCGTTTATATAGAAAAATACAATAATAAAGTCAAATAAGAAAATAACACACGATAATAATAGTAATAACTATAATAGTAATAATAATATAATAACAACATAACATAATTTTGTGGTTTGGCCCTATTTGTTACATCACTTATAGGTGAATCTGTTTTCAGCTCTTGGAGAGGCCATTTAAATTGTTTGTCATATGAATGTTCAAAGTTCTGGAAATGGAGGCGACTGGAGCAAAAGTGAGTTATCTTCACAAAAAAGTGTGATTTCTGGCGAGTGATAGAATAATTCTGAACATACAATGAAAAAGATATTGTGGTCTTCAACATTTCTGTAAAGACTTCTGTAAAATCCAGTAAAACCTAAACAATCAAAATAAATAAAAAATCAATACAATTCAGTATAGGCTAATTACATATTGACAAGGCATAATAACACAAATGATTGCTACTTTTATCACCAACCTATGTATTTATATATGGTGATGCTTGAGGTTGTGCATATTAGTCCTGGTTGAGTCCTGGTTGTGACCTGGTTTAGTCCTGGTTTATACCTTGTTTATACCTTGTTTAGTCCTGTTTTTGTCCTGGTTCATTCATGGTTTAGTCCTTGTTTAGATCTGGTTTAAACCTGGTTTAGTCCTTGTTTATAGCTGATTTAGGCATGGTTTAGTCCTTGTTTAGACCTGGTTTAGACCTGGGTTAAACCTGGTTTAGTCCTGGTTTAGTCCTGGTTTAGACCCGGTTTAGATCTGGTTTAGACCTAGTTTAGTCCTTGTTTAGACCTGGTTTAGACCTGGGTTAGACCTGGTTTAGTCCTGGTTTAGTCCTGGTTTAGACCCGGTTTAGATCTGGTTTAGACCTGGTTTAGTCCTTGTTTGGAACTGGTTTAGTCCTTGTTTAGACCTGGTTTTGTCCTGGTTTAGACCTGGTTTAGACCTGGTTTAGTCCTGGTTTAGTCCTTGTTTAGACCTGGTTTAGATCTGGTTTAATGCTGGTTTAGACCTGGTTTAGGCCTGGTTTAGACCCGGTTTAGTCCTTGTTTATCGTTGGTTTAGACCTGATTTTGTCCTGGTTCAGTCTTGGTGTAGAAATGGATTAGACCTGGTTTAGTCCTGGTTCAGTCTTGGTTTAGCCTGGTTTAGATTAGGTTTAGACCTGGTTTAGTACTAGTTTAGTCCTGATTCAGTCTTAGTTCAGTCTTGGTTTAGTACTTGTTTTTTCCTTGTTTAGACCTTGTTTAGACTAGGTTTATTCCTGTTTTTGTCTTGGTTCCGTCTTGGTTTAGTCCTTGTTTAGACCTAGTTTAGGTCTGGTTTAGTCCTGGTTTAGACTTGGTATAGTCCTTGTTTAGACCTGGTTTAGTCCTGGTTTAGTCTTTGTTTAGACCTTGTTTAGTCTTTGTTTAGTCCTGGTATTGTCCTGGTTCCGTCTTGGTTTAGTCCTTGTTTAGACCTTGTTTAGACCTGGTTTAGTCCTTATTTAATCCTTCTCTAGTCATTGTTTAGACCTGGTTTAGTCCTTGTTTAGTCCTTGTTTAGATCTGGTTTAGTACTTGTTTAGTCCTAGTTTCGACCTGGTTTAGACCTTGTTTAGACTAGGTTTAGTCCTGGTTTAGTCCTGGTTTTGTCTTGGTTCTCTTTTGGTTTAGACCTTGTGTAGACCTGGTTTAGTCCTTGTTTAGACCTGGTTTTGTCCTGGTTCAGTCTTGGTTTAGACCTGGTTTAGTTCTGGATTAGACCTGGTTTAATCCTTGTTTAGTCCTTCTTTAGTCATTGTTTAGACCTTGTTTAGTCCTTGTTTAGTCCTTGTTTAGTCCTGATTCAGTCTTAGTTCAGTCTTTGTTTAGTACTTGTTTCGTCCTTGTTTTTGACCTGGTTTAGACCTTGTTTAGACTAGGTTTAGTCCTGGTTTAGTCCTTGTTTTTACCTGGTTTAGACCTTGTTTAGTCCTGTTTTGTCCTGGTTCAGTCTTGGTTTAGGCCTGGTTTAGTCCTTGTTTAGCCCTGGTTTTGGCCTGTTTAGTCCTTTTTTAGTACTTGTTTCGACCTGGTTTAGACCTGGTTCAGTCTTGGTTTACGCCTGGTTTAGTCCTTGTTTAGTCCTGGTTTTGTCCTGGTTCAGCCTTGGTTTAGTCCTTGTTTAGATCTGGTTTAGTCCTTGTTTAGGCATGGTTTAGTCCCTGTTTAGACCTGGTTTAGACCCGGTTTAGACCTGGGTTAGACCTGGTTTAGTCCTGGTTTAGTTTTTGTTTAGACCTGGTTTAGACCTGGTTTAGACCTTGTTTAGAACTGGTTTAGACCCGGTTTAGACCTGGGTTAGACCTGGTTTAGTCCTGGTTATTTTTTGTTTAGACCTTGTTTAGACCTGGTTTAGTCCTTGTTTAGTCCTTGTTTAGACCTTGTTTAGTCCTTGTTTAGTCCTTGTTTAGTCCTGATTCAGTCTTAGTTCATTCTTTGTTTAGTACTTGTTTCGTCCTTGTTTTTGACCTGGTTTAGACCTTGTTTAGACTAGGTTTAGTCCTGGTTTAGTCCTTGTTTTTACCTGGTTTAGACCTTGTTTAGTCCTGTT
>JAVQKC010049591.1:0-10399 GCA_036025475.1 Philypnodon macrostomus | reverse complement strand
TGTTTAAATATAATTTTATATATATATATATATATATATATATATATATATATATATATATATTCTTTCTTCAGCATATAGTTGCCAACACAGTAATATTTTATGGGAAATAGTAAGTGGGTTAAAGATAACATTAAAATACTGTCAGTTGGCATCAGCAAGTACCAGTAACTTTGAAAATGTATAATCAACTATTGGAGTATAAGTTAAAGTTACATACATTACAAACAACAAATTTCAAAGTTGTATAAATTGTGCTGTCAGATATCAACAGCACATACTGGAGACTGTCAATGTCAAAAAAGATTGTATTTCACCTGAAGTTTTTTATTACATTTTTTTTCACAATTCAGATTTGTCAACAGCTTAACAAATTCATGTCATTTTACGGCATTTTGTTTTTTATTAATTCTATTTCCCAACACTTCCCCATGAGATGTACAATATTATTATCATGTATCATCAACACTACACTTTCCTTTTCAGTGGCTGTAAAAAAAAAAAAAAAAACCCGGACTAGCTTTAGCCACAGCAGCCTCCATAATCCTCCCTACAGTGGATGACAAGCTTGCCCTCACCTTGCCCGCCACTTAAAGAAGCAATCTTTCAGAAAGTCCCTTCAACGCCTGTGTGAATGTGCGTCCGCTCGCCGGAGAGGAGAGTGCACCTCGGCCCCACATTCCCGATGTAAATGAAGAGATGCATATCAGTGCTAATCCATTGCTTTGTAGTCACGGCCATACCCAAAGTCTGTCTAATTTCCCTCACACTCCCTTTTGCAGCCAGAAGTATATCGATTGGCTGTAATTGAAGTGTACTTGATAATCCGTAAGGCAACAGGGGAGTGTGTGTGTGTGTGTGTGTGTGTGTGTGTGCGCGCGCGTGTGTGTGTGTGTGTGTGTGTATGTGTGAGTGTGTGTGTGTGTGTGTGTGTGTGGAGAAAGACCCAACATCGATGCACAGAAAATGGGGCTCGCTCAGGCCTGGTTGATTGTTGAAGGAAAAGGGGTGGGCCGTTGGAGGAGATCGGGGGGTGTGTGTGGGGGTGTGTGGGGGTCCCTAATGTATGGGCTGGCAAGGCAACACCCCCCCTCGTGGCTTCTTCTCAGCTGATTAAACTCATTGAGAGGCAGACAAGTGGAACAAATAGATATAAAGGTTTGCCTGGCAGCTTACAGCCATTCAAGATTTCTTCATTGAAACGGCCGAATCTACATGAGCCCGCTTTATGCTAACATTAGGCGACTGGAGTGGCTGTTTTCTGAATTGGGCTATATACATTAAGCCAGATATCTCAGGTGGAAACAGCAGCAGTGAATAGGGCGCGTTATACACAGGGGCCCTTTCAAAGTAAAAGTGCACTTTGTTTGTTTTGTTTCTTTTTTAGAGTGGGGAGAGTGCACACTGATAAAATCTACCGTGCAAATAAGGAAAAACACTACACTATAAGACTGGATTACCTCAAATAAAAATAATGACATAAGAAATTCTGATCTTTTCTGTGTGTGCAAAATGTCAACCAATGAAATGACTTTGCCAGTGTTTCTTAGCCTGACTTTATATAATAGCATGCCTGATGTTCCTCCTCATTACTGATTAGTTGTACGTCTGTCATTACATTTAATGTGCCTCCATTTGCTCCACCTGGTAGAAGTCTAAATCATATTTCCAATTTAATATAATAACAGATATCACTGGTTGTTACGTTTGACCTGTCGATCAATTCATTTATCAGTTAAAAAGACAACATATATTTGAACCGTAAATTATACCATATAGTTTTCCTGCAAAATCGTATCAGTAACCAGTAAATAAACTCAATAACTTACCATTCAAAATGCATGAAAATCATTACCGATATTGTCAGATGAACTAGGAATTGGCATACAATAACCATATAGTATAAACCAGGGGTGTCCAAACTTTTTTGAGGGCCACATTGTCAAAAAATAGTACCACTTGTTGAGTCCCCCTTCAGTTGTACCTGTTTTTGGGCCACATACTGTATCTTCTGGCAGTTTTTTCCACCCTCTATATTATAGCCACACAGAAAAGTGGAAAGAGCTCTTATTTCACAGTGAATGCAGATGTAGAGTCACATGCAATACAAAGACAATTTGGGTCAAAATATTGCTCGGTGGTCATAGTTTGGACACCTCAGTTGTAGATACTTCCATTTGGCCATTTTTGTTTTACAGTGCATAGTTGGCAGCAGTTTTCTTATTCGCCAGTGGGACTTTGTTTTACAGGGTATAATAGCAAGTGTTTACTTTAGCAATCAATCAAACAAATTACATTAGAATCTTAACAATCGGGCAAATTAGCATTTTCTTCCACCTTTTATCACACGATCTCAAAAGACTGGCCTATTTTTCATACCTCAACGTTTCATCCAAGCTACAATCACTTCACTTACAATATTACCCCATTAGCATTCCTCCTGTCTTCTCTAAACAGCGCTATTTCAAGGGGCCAAAAGATGATCTAAATAAGTTGCTGATGAGTTATGCAGCACGTCAACCATTACCTAATTGGAATAAATTATGATGTGATAGATATCAAAGAGGGTCTGGTGAGACTCCGGTGGATTTTTGGGTGTTGTAATAATAATTGCGGTGAAATATCTGTGGGAGATATGGTCTAAGAGCCAGCCAGGAAATCAACTCTCACAAACAAACGGTTTTATTAGCGTACTTTGATGACAGCCGAGCAGCCCAGAGGAAGCGTAACTGAGACTGGTGGCGTCATAAAGGCCAGGGAGATTAAAGATAATGAAGGAAATGTCTGAATTGTTATGAGATGATAGCCAGATATTGAGTCATTATATTCAGGCAGTCGTGAATAGGTCTTGGTTATGTAATGGTTCACTTTTTAATAGCCGAAGCAACAGTTGGTTAATTTTTTACAGTAGTCTAGTTGGTATCAAAGTGAAAAGTTGACGAATGCATACAAATAAATCAATGATTGAAAAATACTGTGAGGTAATGTTGAATAGGTAACTCACCCAGAAGTTATTAGACATTGATTTTTTGTTATTGACAAAAGTTTGATTCTGCTGCTGAGGTGGTGATGGGGTGGTGAAAAGTGAGTCGGTCAGAAGACAGTCAGATGATTTTGCTGCTGAGGTGGTGATGGAAATATGGTCCTGGGTGGTGATGAGAAAGATTGAGAGTGAGGTTTTTCTGCTGTTGTAGTGATTGATGATGAGGTCGAGGGGGGTGAGATGGTTCTGCTGCTGAGGTGGTGATGGGGTGGTGAAAAGTGAGGCAGTCAGAAGACAGTCAGATGTTTTTGCTGCTGAGGTGGTGATGGAAATATGGTCCTGGGCGGTGATGAGAAAGATTGAGAGTGAGGTTGTTCTGCTGTTGTAGTGATTGATGATGAGGTTGAGAGGGGTGAGATGGTTCTGCTGCTGAGGTGGTGATTGGGCAGAGGAGAATGAGATGGTTCTGCTGCTGAGGTGGTGATTGGGCAGAGGAGAGGGGGATGGTTCTGTGTTGGTAATGTGACTGGGGAGATATGGATAAGGAAGTATTACTTCTTCGTTGTTGATGGGGGAGTGAGCGTTCAGCTGCTCAGAATGTGATAGGACATATTACATGATCTTGCTGATGAGGCACTGATGGTATAGAGGAGAGTGAGATTGATTTGTGCTAAGGTAGTTTTTGTAGAGAGTGAGATGATTCTGTTGCTGATGTGGTGATAGTGGGGCATAATATGGTCCTGCTGTTGAATTGGGGAGGGGGGTAGAACGTGGTTTTGCTTGAGTTAGTGATAGGGTAGAGGTGAGTGAGATGGTTCTGCTGCTGATAGTGATTGGGGAGGAAAAACACAAAATTATTCTGCAGCTGATGTGGTGATGGAGGACAGTGACACATTTCTGCAAATGACTTGGTGATAGGGCAGAGAAGAGTGAGATGGTTCTGCTGCTGAGGTGCCGAGATGCTGATGAGTATACCTAATAAAGAGGCCAGCGAGTTGAACAATCCTGCAGTGTCTTCGATTTTCTGTCAGTGCTCCTGGTTGCATCTCTACACTACAGTGCTGACTATTACCTACAGAAGGGAATATCCAAACCTGCCCTTCTAATGAGGTCATAAGGTTACATAACGACATCATAAAATCCACATATCCGCATTAGCTGATCACATTCAGTCTGTTTGTTTGTATATGCTCTCACTTGGATTAAAAACTTTTATCCCAGCTCCTTTTTTAAAGTCCCCATTCCGGAGCGGACTGAAATACGTAAGTGGACATCTGGTTTGTGGACATGCAGAATGCGTCCTCTAGGGAAGCAGCGTGGAGGTTTTTTATCCTTATTTCCGGCCCTTTAAATGTCATAAGATGATTTCCCAATGTCTAATCCCCACTGGATCATGTAAAACGCTCATTGACTTTTCTACATACCAAAGAAAAATTAGCAACCATGTCTGAGCAGTTTATTATACAATTATGGCTATTGTTTTATTAGCTTTTGCAATGTTTTTATAATGGTGAGTTGGAATGCATTAACATTTTCAATGTGCCCTGAAGGAGCATGTGGGATGTGAACATAACTGGCCCGTCATAGATACGGTATTTACTCAAGTTACTCTGGGCCATACATAAATATACACAAAAATATATCCATTTAGATCAATCAATCAAAATTAAAACTAATAATTACATAATAAATGGTTATAATTTCAGACCGTCATGAATAGAATATAGAACCTAATAACACATCAAGTATTTTTAGAAACAGCCATGAGGTTTATGCTAACCATCAAAACCATGTGATCATTTTCTACTTATTAATGACATATTAATATTATTATACGCAAGTAAATCTGTAGTAAATCTTATTAGCTCCATTTTAAATAGGCTAGGCTTCTTTTAATCCAAATCACATGGCATTGGATGGCTTTATAAAATGTTTCATGTTTCACACCAAAAATATATGAAACAACTTTGTATTTTCTTGTCCTATGAAGCCTCTGGAAACCTTTGAAAACTGCATATATAGCCTGCACATGCAAAAACCGACTGCATTTGACACAGGAGAAAAATGCAAATTTTATGTAATAAATTAAAACAATATATATATTTTTAGGCCAAGTAGAACCAAAATAGCCTATGTAAACGTTCAACATGTCATCCAAAACCCACATTTTTTGGTGTTTTATTTACACTTCAACTGAGAACTATCTTTCGACAGCAGTTTTTCAATCTCATTTGAACCCCTTTGATAATGAGAAAATGCATACCCACTAAGTAACTCATATAAGATAATATTCAAAACACTAAATGCTATTTTGCTATACTACATTTTAATAAACTACTCATCATTGATAAGCCTGAGAAGTGACTAAACTGAGGTTATTGTATATATAGAAACAAATTCATCACATCATTTTAAACAGGCTTTTCTTCAACTCAGAGCAGCCCTCCTCTCAGTGGAAGTGTAACCTTGTTGGTGCAGTCAGGCCTTACCGCTGTGAAGAGGTCAGTTAGTTAGTTAGTTATTGGTAAATTACCAAAAGGACGGACCTTAACCATAACTTCTCATCTTGTTTTCTCCACACATGCTCGCTGACGCACATATATTCTCACACCGCGATAGATGTTTCACCTAGAGCGTCCCGGCCCGGCGGAGAGAAAATAAGAAATAGCCATAACTCCTTCCAGCGCGGGCCGCCCTGGTGACCCCTGTTTTAAGTGAGGAGCAGGTAATTGCAGAGGCGGTGTTCCCCCATCAGCCCTTAGTCCGAGTGTGCCGTACATGTCATCTCTATTTATTATATTGTGCACGCTCCCCGGGCTTAGGTAATCAATTTCACAAGGATACAAGCCTGATATCAGCTGCCGTGCACATTATGAGCCGAGCCCTCCTCTTATCAAGTGCAGAATTGCCGGCTAGAGGTCATGAACAGATAAACAGGGATGTAACACAAGTCCCCCCCTCCCCACCCTTGCTCACCTGCCCCCCGGCAACACAGAGGTGGTGAGGGGACGGCGTTGTGAGAGGAGGGGTACAAAGAACAAAACAGCCCAGCCAGGAAAGGTCACAACCCTTGTAAGGTGCCTCTTGTTACGGCCGACCTTCAGAATTTCATCACGGGCCGCTTCTTAATAATTCGGAAGCGGCCCGCCCGGTGTTGTCTCCTGAGTCGCCTCTGTGTGCGTACATATATATAGGGTTTGTTTGTGCATGGGGCGGGGGCCGTTATGAGGCCGCAGACACCCTCTCGCTGATTATCTCCAAGCACTCTTTGCAGACCTTTATAGACCGACCACAACTCCATCAATCACCGGGCATGGTGCTTCCTCCTTGAGCGGTGCGTTGTTCCTCCACACCACCACCGCTGGCCTAATATTAACTAAAGCTAAAAGTGCGTCCTCTCTTTAATGCCCCGGGTCACAGCTCTGCACAGAGGTGTGGGACTGTCCTCAATGTGTGTGTAATGAGTATCAGATCATTGCAATGGTGGTTGGAGGCAGGAGGTGTCTGCTTTTACTCTATATTTTTACATTTGAACATCAGTCGCACCAAAGCCCATGTCAGGGAGACTGCTCCTGGACCTCATTTGTGGAGAGTGGACAAGTGGAGGCGCAGCAGAAATGTCATGCAGTTGCATCAGCCTTAGTAAACATTAATTATGAGTCCATCTTTGTTTACTCGTCCCTACAGCCCACACTGGCAGCTGTGCATATTTGCCCAGAGGATTGGATCTCCATGTCACTATATTTTGGTCATATGCCTATGGAATAGACGTATGTTTGAGGACATATTATTTTGTGTATTGTATTTCACATACTGACATTATACATGATCCATCCTATTGTAGGCATGGTGAATTATGTTGTGGTTCATTTGAAAGTTTGTTGTGGTCACCTGCCTTTTGTTGCAGCCCGCTCTGTCCCTGCCCCCTCACAGCTGACCTTGTGCAGCCTTTCCAGGCCAAAGACTTGATGAGTGTTTTTTTAGCCCTTCCCCCCACATCCCTGGGCATGTGCGCCGCACATCCGCTCTGTCATTAAACCCTCCACCCGTGGCTTTAGGACCCAGCCATATGGTGCAGCTAGTGGAGTGTTGCAAAGAAGGCTCGCTCTGGTCATAATCTGATGATTTCTTTTCTCAGAAAAAGGGCTTGCTATGATGACATCACAGACAGACCTGGTTGGTGTATGTGCTGTATGCTCATGTATGATCATACATGCATGTGTGTGGCACACTTTAATAGCTCCGACAGTGGTCTCTGGAGACATGGCTCTGACAGACTGGGATTAAATCTGTGCTAAATATTTCTGGTGAGCCTGAACTGTCTCTGTGATACATGTTTAACTTGTACATAGGGCTCTTCAGAGAGGACTAATTGTCTACACTCACTCACAGACATGTGATAGTGTTAGCAGCTCTACACAAATGCTCCAAGAGCCTGCACCTTGTGGAAGATGAAAGGTTGCCCATGGAGTCTTTAGAGGCCTGTTCTATGGCACTCGAACAATAGATGCCAGTTTCACCGTTAAGACATGACCAGTTGTCTGGCAACATGCTTAGTATGCAGCCAGCAGAGCGGATCGGCCTCAAACATGGAAGACATTTTCACACAATCCAACAGAAGTGATCATTTCCCTGACATAAGTCTGAATGATAGGCTCATGTTCAGGAGATGTTATCACAGAAACATGTATGTGACTGTGTGCTGTGAAAACCTCAGAGGGAAATAGAGTGTAAAAAATATACAGCATTAGTGGTTATTGTAGGTCAGCGGCTGACACTGAGAGGGCTGAGTTATATAATCCTGAACCAGTTCAGTTTGGAATAGGTCACATCTCTGCACTAACAGATGTGCCCATGACAAAAAAACTCAAATCTGGTATCAGGGGCAGAGTGTAGAGCTATCTGCCTAATGTCACGTCAGGTCAGGTATTAACTGTGCTGTATTTTTCAATATTATCCCTCTGTTTACGCCAACCTACTGACCCAAAAAGGCACCAGACCAAATGTGGCCACAAAACCTAAGCTCATTTCCCCCTTCAAAATGTGAATGAGCGGCTCACAGATGGAGAAATATCCTTCTATTTTCTCAACAGTTCATGCAGATCACATCCAACTGGCCTGTTTAAAATGTTTGCTTTTTCTTTTTACAAGATTTGGGCAGCTAACTTTTAACGCAGCTTCTCCCAAAGTTCACAGGGTCCCCGCACATAAAAACACATAGCATTTAGCCTAATAGGCCTGGAGTCCTCTTGACTTTCTCATTTAGCTCTTTTGTGTGCGCCGGAGCGGGAGGGCCAGGGGTGGTTGTGGTGGTGGGAGGCGCTGGGGTGGGGGTTTTGAGGCCCTTTGCGCCAAGTCATTTTCCCGGTGTGAAGTGTATTGCAGATGGGAATTATTAATTTGTATCTGCTTTGCCTCAGAGCTGGCACTTACCGTGGAGGTGGGAAAAGTGTCATTCCATTCAATTTTGGTGTTTTCTTGAAGTCTGTGGTCTCGCGCACAGCCGTGGTCCAGGGTCGCCAGTGTTAAATGTCAAGCCTTGTAGTTAGCTGTCAAAGAACAGAATAGGCCCGGGATGATTGATGACTGGAGAGGCTGAAACCAAAACCTCCCAATTGCAAATGCTACCTTTGCGTCAGTCTTCTTTATACCCCCCACTTTCACTCTTTCTGCCATAGTGGTGCAGTATATGGCTGAGGGCAGCTCCCACGTGCATGTCCTGCACACTACAAGGCTTCAGAGTATACACAAACATCATGGCCGAATGTGTTTCATCGACAGTTTTTTCCCAACATGCGTGGGCAGAGTCTTTGTGAAGACTCTTTCTCCTCACCCCCATCTTTTTTAACCTTTCAACCGGGCTGGCAGAGGCTCAGGTGGAAGAGAAGGTTATCCACAATTTGAGGTTCAATTCCTAGTCTAACCATGACTGCTGTTGTATCCTTGGGCAAGACACCTTATCCACCGCAGTCTTGTGTTTTGTGGTGGGCTGAACAGTGCGTAGGCTGTCATACTGTATGTCAGTCTGCCCTAGGGCAACTGGCAAAAATTGGTATCTTGAACAACTACTACTACCACCACCACCCCACCCTACAACAAACAGGAAGTCGGCCATTTTGGATTGTAATTGGGAAGTCAGGAATATTTGACAGCCTGTAACTTGCACATACTTTGACCGATTAGGCTCAAACCTGAAATACCTAATTAACCCCCGGCCCTGAATACATCTGACCAATATGATGTCAGTTACCTCTATAGTGCCCCCTATAGAGTGAAAGAAGTATGTAGTTTTAGGGAATTTACGAAATTTGGCAAAAACGACAGCACAGGCCTAGTTTTGTTCTATTATTGGAGAATTAAATGAAGAGTCCAAAGAAAAAAAGTGTTTGTGTACAACTTAACTTAACTTAATGAAATATACATAAAATATACACAGTGATTTGAAAGTTAATTAGATATATTTTATTGTTGTCTATTTTATAATACGTCTATATGGACACTTGAAACTGTTGTAGAAATGAGTTTTCCATTTCAATTGATCTCAGGTCATTTAGCTCATTTTTCTTTTTTCTTTTACATTCGTGGGCAGCGTCTTTGTGAAGGTTCTTCAAACAACAATTTTTGGAACCTCCATCTCACCAGGTAAAGATAACATACAATATTTTTCACAATGTAGCCCAACTTGGTGATGCTAAAGTTGTGGGGGAGAATGACAAGATTATTAATGGCTCATGCTAAACCATATGCATATTCAGTAGAGGCATGCAGATGGGCCTCTGGCTGTGAGAAGTTGTCTGCTGTCTGCTATAGGTCAATTATACGACTTCTCAATAACTTTACAAATTTAATGCAATTTTAGAGTATATATTCAACATGCATTATTGTGCATGTTAACAGATTATAGAGTTACTATATACCTTTTCCTTTTGACAAGCCAAAAACTTTACCAGCATTTGTATTAAAAAAATACATATAACCCAAAATCCAGCCCTTTATAATATTGATGTAGTTACCATGGATAAATTGTTTTGTTTATACATTCTCCCTCATTCCCAGCAAGACTTAATTATTTTTTTTATGATTTAGTTCCCAGATGCCAACCCCTGGATTCATGTAAAAACTATGAAAGAAGCTCTCTACCTGACTTCATTTGAAAACCTATTACTGAGTAGACATAAAAAATGTAAACCATTGTAATCCATAGAAAAGGCAAGTATTTAATTTTTAATAGCTCCAAATCATAAGGTCTTAATAAAACATACACACTATCCACTGACATGAAAAATTGTACCTTTATGTTTGAAATGGCTTTAGGTGCCCCATATGTTCAGTGTAATTAGTACATTGACGGAGGGGGCAGAGTAGTCAGATTTTCATAATAGGTAGATTGTAGGATTTCTCACTAAAATATATATA
>JAVQKC010049573.1:0-11604 GCA_036025475.1 Philypnodon macrostomus | reverse complement strand
AATCCTGCAAAACAACAAAGTCATTAATCGTAGAAGTACCAAACTCAGTTCAGTTCAGTCTTCATGATATATCTAGAAAAGTTGAAAAAGATCCAGATAAGACTTTTTTGAGTTGCGTTCACAGCTTTAGATCATTATTGAATTCATTACTTGATTAATATTCATCATAAAAGTACCAAAATCAATATATTTCGGCGTCTTTATGATATGTGCCTGTGTGGAAAATTTGAAGCTAATCCGACGGAGGTGATTCCATAATATCATCAAAAATCCTATTTAGCCGAGAGCATCTTGGAAGTCTTCAGTACTTTCACAAATTAGGTGCAACCAAAAGCAAGGGCATTCCCAATTAGTGTAAACAGTACAATGCTGCAGACACAAATGTAAATATGGCTCCCGTTTCCGAACTCTTCTCCTCCAGTCTCCTTCTGTCTTTGTTTCATGGCGCTTTCATGTGTGCGCTCTTCATTTCATTTGCCGAATACTGCTCGTCTTTCTCTGTTCTCCTCAAAAACTACAAAAGCCGCCTGGAACAATCTCTTTAAGCCATTCTTTTTCATAAGGTTAATCAGTAAAACTCAAAGTAATACGCTGTGGCTTGATGTAATGAAGTTGTCCAAATACATATTTAAATTTAGCTTTTTCAATGATAGATTCTGCCTGTCTTTTAGCATATTTTTCATTCATGGTTTCAAGCTAATGCTGACCCTTGACCACATGTCAGAAATCTGTATTGAACATAGAAGCAAGAGAATTGGGAAAGTTGGTAAGCCTTGGAAAATGGAAGGATATTAAATGATAATCCGGTTAGCGACGGCTGGGTGTAATCGCCTTCATTATTAACATAGTCTCAGTCTAATCTACTCACCATCAATGAGTCGGAGATGTTCCAGGAAGACTTCAAATGCTTTCAGAGTGTTTTCTGATGTCCTATTTTGGCAGATGTCATCAGAACATCAGACAGTTTGACAGTCAGGTTGAAGAGGGAAATGGTAATAATAATTAAGATGACAGCACAATTCAAAAAGTAAACAGGATTTCATTTCTTAGTAATTAGTCGAGACAGACAAATTCAGTGACAGCTGGAAAATATTCCTAATTTAAAAGATTCTGACCTGCGTGACAGAAAAATATCAATATGCAATACAAATATGGAAATATGCTGTACTGATTCAATGATATTAGATTGAAAACATTAGTTGGCACCATCAATATAACATATTTGATTGATGCTGAACAATGAACAATAACTTAAGCTGCTTAATTTTAAAACCGAATCAACACAGTGGGAAAGGGGGCTGCTTTTGAGAAATTAGCTTAGTTCTTCCTCACTAGGATTTAGACTTCAGTTTATAGTTTCGATTTGCCTGGGGGCAGAATTCCCCGCTGTATCTTCGGGCACGCTGTTTTAGGACCATACTCTGCAGGAAGCAAGAACACCCCGTTCACTGCATTGATCGGTGTGAGTATCACTACTGATTCTACACAAGCCCATGGGGGCATAGCGGAAAAGAGTAAACGGATCGTGAAGGCGAGCAAGAGAGTTAACCAGAGTGGTGAACTTTCTGTTATGGAGACAACAGGTGGTAAACTAAAGCACAGACACATGTATTTAGCGGTAGCTTGTGATGGAGATGATCTCTCAGATTAGCCCTAAACAGTCCCAATCTAGGCACACACAAAGCAAGCACTGCTGACAGTGAGGACTAGGTCTTGCTGTGCGTTAACTTTAGACACTGTGGTGGCGTATCCCCAGCCTGTAAGCTAGCCAATGTAGCCAACAAAGCTTTGGCAGGGCCATTAGCAGTGAGTGCTTGCTGTCACTGTCCTGATCATTCATTTGGCTGATGAAACTGCAAGGCTCCGTGCGGGATATGTCTCTGTCAACACTCACCTGCATGTGTGTTCACGGGTGTGGGTCCTGTACATTTGTTTGCACAGTTCTCCTACATGTGTGCCTTTCTGCGTTCTTAGGCAATATCGTCTTTTTACCCTTGAAACATTTATTTTCTATTTATTTGGCTATATACCTTTTAATAAAAAAGCAAACAAAAATAAAGGCACCCGAAGCTAAAAATAAAATACAAATCAAAACTAAGCTCGGGTAAATTGTGTTCCATGTTGCTAAAACCTTTAAGCACTAAATGTAAAATTTAAAAGGATTCTGTTACAGTGGGGCATAACATATAATATTTTATTCTGGCAATGACTTATGTGGTGTTAGAAATAGTTCTTCTGTGTATGTTTGCACTGACTCAAATATCTAGTATATACACACCATCTCCTGAGCTGGTGTGTGACATATGCCCACGTCCATATTGCTAAATCTCAAAGTTTGCGTGGCTTTGTGCATACATCTTGTGCACCCTAATTTTGTTGGTGTATGATCAATATGGTTCATTCTGTCGATCAAACAACTTCGTCTGGATTAAGCATAGAAGCATCAGTTGAAGTGTGTGGGCTTGAGTCACACTTTATGGCTCATGTTTTTTTGTGGTACGTTTAAAAAGAGAAAACTGCCATAGATTATTATGGTATAAATAATTCATGGTTATTTCATTAATTTTCTTTAGCTGATTTCTTTTATGTGTTGTGAGTGACTGGAACCTATGCCAGAGATTAGGCATTAGGCAAAAAACAATCATGCAGTGCCAGACAACCATTTGCTTTCACAACCATTCTCTGTGGGCAATTTGACCAAATATTTGATCATGCTTTAGAGCTATGAAGAAGCTAGATCACCTGGAAAGAACCCACAATAACACCGAGAAGGCAAGCAGACCCCTCGTCCTCCACATTTATAAATCAAGAAGACTTGTTTATTACAGCGCTTACGTCGATTACAGATTGTGCTGTTCTCGTACAGGACTCCTGATAATGATAGATGATATCCCATCATCTTTTGTTGCCTTCCATTTGAATAAATCTCCTTGGACAGAGTGGGAGACATAAAGAAGGCTCACCTGGGAGCATCCCACTGGGCTCAGAGACAGCTGCTCATTTCAAAGATAGATTACAGCTTCATTTACCAACAGTAATTAATACACACACATTTCCCATACGCATTAGTGGCCAACAGACGAAAAACACTTCAACAATAAAGCACTCGATTCCTGAGACTTGGGAAATGGTCCATCTTTTAATGTGAAAATAATGACTTTAACTTCACTGCGAACGTGTGTCACAGCAGAGTGCGTTCACAGAAAGCTGGGAATGTATGTTTGGTTTAAGAGGATTGATACACAAAGACACTGCCACTCACTCTGACAGTTTTGCCTTAGAAAAATATGCATACATCAAAACCAAACTATGCATGAATCTGTATTGGATTTGAAAGTGGTATACTGTACACAAGAAGCGTCTAAAATTCACATCTTGAGTAAAAAAAAAAGAAGTTTATTATTTAGATGCATTGATTCTATGGACATATATTTTATTTTCCTGAAAATACCAATGTGCTTGCCTCCCTCAAAATCCCTTGCAGACCTCAATGCATTTATCTCATTCATTCATCATCTGTTAATCCCAAAAAGGACTCCATGTGTCCAAAGTCGATACCAGTACTAGCGCTAGAGGCAGTAGGCAAGGTACCCCCCTGGACAGCGGCCAGTTGGTCACCGGGTCACAGTTAACTTTTCATATTCACCAGAAATTCCCCAATTCATGTTTGCATCCATGTTGTTGTTGGGAAAGCCCTCTTACTGTTGAACCCACAATAACACAAGGAGGAAATGCAGGCACCCATCATAGAAATTACAGTTTGCCAGTCCCAGTATCATCCCACAATCTTTATTCTGAGAAGCTATGGCAGGCAATGCTCTCTCTGGGTAGAGCAAAATAATCCACGATAACACAGGGAGGACGTACAGACTCTGGTAATCTAAATTGCACCTGGTGAATCAGTGTAAATATTGTGTCGCCCGCCTTATGCCCGTAGCTTGGATGGCTCCGGTACCAAGATTTTTATCATTTACTGCATAGGATTTACACTGAGGTATAGAGCAAAGGGGAAAGTAGTAGTCTAGTGCATGTATTGCAAAGTATTGCAAATAACCCTTCCCAGAATCTTTACATTCTGACTTCCTAGGTCTGAGGAAGACTACAGCAAATGTAGTGCCTGTTGCTGTCTGTGGCCTGACCTGGTGTTGCACCTTTGGGAATGAAAGCAGGTCTAATACAATACACAAATGCTTTCTTGTCGGGCATCAGCATCAACAACAGAAGGTCTGGCACAAGAAGCTACAATCATCAAGGCCCCCACAATCTGGCAATGCGTCAGAGAAGGTCAGAGCAGTGCCTCCCTTTCTCTGTGTATAGAAAGTGATGGGGAAATGTCAAGCGTGCCATTCAATCACAGAGCCAGCCATCATTTAGTAATCATCCCTCTTCAACTCCTGGCACCAGCAGAAGGCGAGAAAGAGGGAACTAGAAAAGAAATGTATAGTAAAGAGAGGGATGGAGGGGAAGACAGAAGGGAGTGAGCGGCAGTCTGACACCAGGAGATGAAGCGTGGATGTGTTTGACAGCACACAATACAAGCCCAGATGGTAGCTCTACCTTTGTTAACTTTGATGGATACTTTATATTCAGAGGCAAGACTGAGGAAAGTGCTACATGGCCTCCAATAGATAGTTAGCCATCATTTACCGTATGTTGCTGCACCGAACTCTCACAAGTATTGCTTAAGGTGCAATCTAATTTCTTGATCAAGCCTTCCCACGGGAGAAGTATCCAGTAGCACATTTCTGGTCAAGAATGAGAGGTTCTGTGTTATTGTCAAAAGGTTGTGGCCAGAGGTTCCTAGCTTATAGTACTAGCACAAAAACAAGAAGTAAGAATTCAAAGGATATAATCAGCCTACCGAAACATTGTCTGAGGTGTACCTTGCCTAAAGCCCATATTTTTTGCGCCTTGAGAAAGACAAGATGCATGAATGGTTAAAGCAGCGATGGGCAATTGTTTTTTTTCCGTGGGCCACAGTGGGATCGGGGACCGTTGTGGAGGGTCAAGATGAGCTACCCAATAAAAACAACTACGCAAGTGTCAGGAAAGGGCTTACTAGCACGTTTATTGCCCTTACATTGACATGGCACAAACAAACGCATTTTGTGTTTGTTGCCATCAGAAACGTGGCACACAAATGTAAATTGTGCCTTTAAATGTCCTCAGAATTAGGTAATATCCAGTAGAATTCCTACCTTGGGTTGAATATTGTTTTACCAAGTCTTTTGCAGGTCAGACATGGACTGGTCAAGGGCCGCATGTGGTCCCCAGGCAGCACTTTGTCCAGGTCTGTGGTAACATATAGAACATCTCAATTGTTTCATTAGATAGTAAAATTCCCCTCACACTTGTTCCTGTTGTTCCCTCTACTTTTAAATTTGGAGCCCACCTATTAATAGATGGCATACCAGACAGCACACAAACTCAGTTTCCTGAAAAAACATTACCCAAGGGCTATTTATATTAGTTTTTTTATTTATTTTTTATTTAGTGCTGTGTGGTTTGTCTATATTTTAATATTTTGTAGTTAGTGCGGCATTTGTGAAAAGTAAGACTGCCTTGGCAACATTGTACTTGAACTTACCTGACTATAGTAACAAAGGGAACTTTTCTAAAAATGAAAACGATTAAAAAAATAAAAAATAAACATGCAAATTGGAGCAAAATGACCTTCTCTAAACTCCACATTTTCTCCATTAATGTGAAGATTAGGAATTTAATTTGCATTCATTTGGAGTCTTTTGTTTAGATTTACTAAGAGTGCATTGTTATTTAATGAAGAATGAAACAGTTCTTGCCTGCAGCACAATAAACCAAATTAAGGGCTGGCCTTTTGCGAGCGTGGCATCTTCTCTTTAGACTCACTCAGGCTCACATACTACTTTTACACATTTAGTGAACATCAGCTATAATGGGTTTTTGGAGCAGGATTCATAAACACAGTAGAATGATGTTGTATTCCAGTCTTCTTTGGAGGTTGAAAGTTGGACCTTTTATAATTTTGTGATGGGAGATGCTTTAAGGCCCTGTAGTAATATTCTACGATAACAGTTGGGCAATAGAGGGTATCTCATGAGAAAATAGCACATACTGATTAAATATTTGTATACATTTATTTAGCAATTTCTTGTTACTTTGGGTGCTACAATATTGAGGTTGTATGGATTAAGGCTCATTTATACTCTTTGTTGGATTGTTGGATTTTGTCTGTAGTTAAGCCCGTCTCTAGCTTGCGGATGCGCACCAACGGAGCAGTACATCCGTTGTCCTGAGTGAGCGCTGTTCAACGACCAATCAAGGGCACAGACTGGAGTTTTAAAAGAGTCACAGGGTAGTAGGTTGCTGTATATTCAAAGACAACACAAACCGCTGCTGTTTTGTCAGATTTTCTGCCTTTTTCTGAAAATATACAGAAAAAAATGCCATGTTTTTTCCTCGCCTCCCGACTTGGTAAAATCTTTGACTAGCGTCTACCACCCTCTACTGATTATATAACAAAACACATAAATTGACGTTTAAAGCGTATGGAAGTATAAATGCTCTGACGTAAAAAATGTATAGAAACTGCAGTAATTACTGCAATTACAGACCAATTGTCATACTTCCTGTGGTCTCCAAAGTGCTAGAAAAAAATTGTAGATGAACAGCTTATAGAACATCTTGAGAAAAGACAGCTGCTATATTCACAACAATTTGGTTTCAGACAAAAATACTCATCGCATACTCATATCGCAAACTGTAATTTGCTGGAAAAAATAAAAAAGCCGCTGGACAAAGGCTATGTTGTTGGAGCAGTTTTCCTGGACCTAAGAAAAGCCTGACACAGTCAATCATATCATCATTTAAAATTTCTAAAGAAACAATACAATATTTCAAAACATAACTAGATGGGAGAACCCAATGGGGGAAGACCGAACCTACTGGTCAATAGATTAGGGGTACCACAGGGGTCAGTGATTGGTCCATTGCTTTTTTCCATGTACATAAACGATCTCCCTACTTTCTGTCCAAAGTGTCAACTGTCAAACGTATGCACACTAATATGTGTCTGCAAAAACACCCAACTTAGCAGGCAAGCACTTGACACATGCTTTACAGAATGTTCCAGAATGGCTTTGAAAATCACCAATAGGCTGTACCTTTATGGTGAACATTCAAAGTGAGTAAATTCACCAAGCCAATGAAGTAAAGTAACTTGGCATTATTCTTGATAAGAATCTTAAATTCATGTCAAATGTACTGTCAAAAAGGTTAAATCAAGTTTCAATTGTTTGTGATTTATTAGAAAGGATATATCACTTCAAACAGCCAAACTATTTATGCATACAATGATCTTTTCACATTTGTCCTATTGCCTCACCTCATGGCCACAGGCCTCATGGAACACGGTAAAACCTCTTCTTACTTTATATAAGATGACTGTTAGTAAAACATAGGAACTGGCATCCATGTGCTACTGTAGAAGTTATGTATTTATTTTACTTTGACAATGTTATTAACTTCAGTATACTTAAACTGTTTTAAATGTCTAAACTGGGATACAGCACTGTTTTCTGAATTAGCTAAACATATAAATTACACCCACAGAGCAGCCACATGCGGCTCCACCAATGGTAACTGTCCCAATGTTTAGAAGTTCTCAGCCAAAGGGGCTAAACTAATAAATTCAGTTTACTGTTAAAACAATGGCTCAAATCAATGCAAAAGTGCCAACATTAACAATGCCACCAGTGTAAATTAGTTTAAATATTGTATTATAACTTGAACCTTCATAATGTATGTATATGTATTATTGTAAGTGAATTGTGCTTGTTTTAAAGTTTATGGACAGGTGTTGAAAATTAGCGCTTGTGCTAACACACTGAAACAATGCATCCGGTTGACCCAATGTTATTGTGATGTCCATAATAAATAAATAATAAATAAATAAACTCTATATATTTACTCATGAATCGGCAGTACAAATGAGCCTTTAGTCAGACTACATTTTATACAACTTAGAAGTCGGAACCTACAAGAAACTGAAATGAATTATTAGACAACATTGCAGAAGTCTTTTAAGAGTTTTCTGTTAAGAGTTTGCTGGCAAGAGAACAAAAATAATTCGAGATTTTCATAGACATCCAGTATCAGAGGTCACATTTAGATTGGTGGCGGTCCATATTGGTTCTCTCATTTCCATCAAGATCCTTTTCCGGAATAAAAGGAAAGAACATATCAAAATATCCCCAGTGTAACTGAGACAGATAAAAGTGTGAAGAAACTGAGCTGTGATAACACAATCGAGAGGAAGGAGACACAGAGGCTGCACTGAAGGGACACAATTCAATCCTCCTCATCTTAAAAGACTCAAATATGAACTGTTCTGTATTTGTCTAAAAATGTAAGAAATCTTCTCCATACTATTTCAAAGGTCATGTCTCTGTGGTCAAGAAAATGACTCCATCTGTTTAAAAAAAATAAAAATAAAAATAGATTCTGTAGAATAATCAAGCGTATAAGCACATCCTCTGCTGAATTTCACTATGGTCTGGTCCTCTTTATAACTCACTGAATACATAAAGGCACACTGAATTGAACTGTACTCAAAATGAATAGACTTCATGGGTATTAAAAACATGTATGTATGCAAATGTAATTTTTGAATATGTGAAAGCTGTGGGGGTTGATCATTGTAAGCAAGTCCTCTATTAACTTACCTGGTTATTAAAGTGGGCATCAACTGTACAACATGGAGACTCACATCAGTGTTCTTATTCTGGGAAAGGGCAGTCAACAGGACATTTTTGTAGGTGGATGTTGAAAATATTCTACCAAGGATTTGCCTTTAAGCTTTGTAAGTAGCTCAAAGTAACTGTAGATACATTTTTGTGGAAAGGTAATTTCGATAATATATCCGGACCTGGAACTGTACGGGTATGGCGACGTAGCAGACTGAATGTAGTTTCTAGAATAAAAACTGCAATTTCTCATTTTGGTCCTCTTCTCCTTTCTTCCAAAGTATCATCAGTTTCTCCTTGTGGGAGTTCTGGGTGAAACTGAGTGCATCCACATCGATCAGCAGGCTTCATTTTTTTAGTATTAGATGCAGAGCGTCTTGGTGCTCAGTAGTCTGGACCACTGCTGTGTCGTGGTTTTCATTTTAAATAAAGATTTTTACATGTTTAAGCAGGTAATTGTATCCACCATCTATGTTTGTTCCATCACCATCTGCAATGTTGACAATGTTTTGACTCACTGTGGAGCACTGGGACCATGAAGGGTTGACATATTTCCTGATATTGCCTACCTCCTCCTCTTGTGATGACAGTGTGAATTGTCTGGTGCTTTTGGTTCAGGTCAAAAACATCTGGCCAGGTTTTAGAAGTTGAGAATAGACAATGGTGGTAATGGCGTGGCTCGTGGTGTAACATTCAATAGGGTTAGGTGTTACAATCACAAAAGAATATCAATAAAAATATAAGAGAGCAAATGACTTCCAGGATAATGGGCCTTCCATTACTTATTAGATTATTACTGCAGTTGTATCACTGTATATGTATGGTACAAACAGCCCTAAATCTCGAGTTAGTGTACATCAGCCAGGGGCATATGCATTTTTAATTAAAGCTCCATTTAGAATTCAACCCAGATTTCTGTGACCTACTGTTACAGGACTGCACCGAGAGCGAACTTCTTTTTACTCTGTCCAACCTCTGTTTGCCCAATACTCTTCGTCCCCATACAATAGCTTGACCTTTTGTATCTACTGCTGTCTATAAAGCAGTGCAAGCTCAGCCAATTACGTTTTAACACCAGCTTTAGAAGTGCTATTAGTAGGTAAATTATTCTACTTACTGATGCATGGCTTTTATGTGTCTAGCAAGGTTTGATATTTTTGAATAACTGTTAACTACGATACTGGAGTTGATTCTGGTGAGTTGGCTCATTTTAAAAGTAATTGTCTAAGTGGATGTTCTATGTGTCAAGCCTAAGCACTCACTGGCCACTTTATTAGGTAGACTGTGTACCTAAAAGAATGTGATGCCCGGTGTATGTTTTCTGTAGGGCACCTGCTTCATGTTCTGTTGTTCTGGGTGTTCAGAGATGGTCTTCAGCAGACAGCAATGTAAGAAGTGGTTATCTGAGCCAATGTTGCCTTTCTGTTCTCTCAAACTAGTCTCTTACCTCTGGCATTATCAAGGCATTTTTGCCCCCAAAACTGCTGCTCACTGGATATTTCTGCTAATTCTCTGTAAAACCTAGACACAGTTGTATGTTAAACATCTCAGCAGATTATTCATTTCTACAGTACAATTATCACCAAAGACTACACCACATGAATAATCACTTAAATCACACTTCTTCTATATGATGATGCTTCGTTTGAACTTCCAGCAGATTTGTCTTGAACATATGTGCATGGATGCATGTGCAGTATGTGTCTGCTGTAGGCAATGTGTTGTTAGCTGTAGCTAAATACTTTCACTTTCAAGGGAGCAGGCTGTACTCTGATGAACAAATTAAATGAGTTATTGTTGTTTTTTATATTAAACCTTCCATGGTGTTCTTTTAAGCTTACAAGCATCTAATAAAGTGGCCAGAGGTAGGTAGTACTCATTTACATTTACTCAGTTACATTTACTTGAGTAACTTTTTAAATAACCTGTACTCCATAGAGTAGCTTTACACAATACTTTTTACTTTTACTTGAGTAATAATATTTTGAAGTAACTGTACTTTTGAGTAAAATCTTGGAAATCTAGAAAGAGTAAGAGTAGTTTTACCACCTCTGTGTGTCATGTAAGAACAGCTTTATGTGAAAAATGTGATAATGTGGAAATTCTGTTACTTGTGCCTTCATTTTTTAAAATATTATTTACGTTTTTAGTTTATCTTTTGAAAATATCAACATCTGTTTATTATCTTTTTTTGCCAGATTATAACAAAATTAAACAAACTATCTGACATTACGCTCAAACAGTACTTGAGTAGTTTTTTCACCAGTACTTTTTACTTGAGTAACAATATTTTGAAGTAACGGTACTCTTACTTGAGTAAAATTATTCGCTACTCTACCGCCTGTGAAAGTGGCCAAATTTCGCTCAAGCATACAACAATGAGCTCTGATATGAGACTGTTGCATACATGTTGCAATGCTTGACTAACCCTCAAGTAATTAATATGAAAGTGGGATTAGAAGTGTCAGTGAAGGCCATAAAGTGATAACACATGATAAATGTATTATCAATTAGTGGATTCATGATAATGGGATCGTTATGTAAGTCATTATCTATAGAAGGTGCCCAAGCATATCAGATTAAGGTACAGTATATAGGTACAGTTTGTTGGATATATATTCTTCAAGAAGATTTTCAATTAAACGTCCACCTTCATTCCCTTTATCACTCAGCCCACTCTACCCTCATGGGATTGTACTGGTAATTATAGTGGATATAGGGGCTGCTCTCACCTCCCACAGGTATAGGATGGTTTGACGTCAGTGTTCCCCTTCAAAAGCTCTACTTCGATGCTGCGTAGTATACGCTATGGGAAACTATGTTTGCCGGACCAGTTGTGAAGCTTGTGTGTCAAACACGCCAAAGGGATTTGGCTTCCTTA
>JAVQKC010049557.1:0-10967 GCA_036025475.1 Philypnodon macrostomus | reverse complement strand
AAGGGTCTATTTGACTTTTTTGATTTGTCTGGAGGTTTGTGAAGAATGTTTTTGCCAAAGTTTGCAAAATTCCCTAAAACTACATTCTTCTTTCAGTCTATAGGGGGCGCTATAGAGGTTACTGCCATCATATTGGTCAGATGTGTTCAGGACCGGGGGGTAATTAAGTGTTTCAGGCTAGAGCCTAATCGGGCAAAGTATGTGCAAGTTAGAGGCTGACAAATATATCTGACCACCCATTTTCAATCCAATATGGCCAACTTCCTGTTTGTTGTAGGGTGGGGTCATAATACTATTTTATGTTGGGTACACTGTGGAGAATCACTGTACCAAGTTTCATTGCTCTCTGCCAAAGTAGGTGTATCCAGAGTCCCATAGGGGTCAAAAACATGGGGGCGCTGATTAATTAATCAATTATTATTTATCATAGACGTACCAAAATCAATCCAGACATGATATGACACTGTCTAGAAAAGTTTAAAAACAAAGAACTTTCTGGGTTATTGCGTTCACAGTCAAATTACTGACCTTCCTGCTAAAATTCAACAAGTTCAGTCCATTGACTGCAGCCTCTAAGTAAAAGTGTGCCTAACCTGGAATTAGCAAGGTGTGCCTAATAAAGTGGACAGTGAGTATTTCAAACTAGGACCCACTTGGACATTTGGACTCCTGATGGCTGCCAACTGAAGAGGATCAATGGGGCTCAGCAAACACACCTTTCGACCCAATCATTCTGGCTTAGACTCCTTCCTGACCTTTGCCGCGTGTTATCCTCTTTCTTGTCGTCCTGACTCTATTTCAAACCGTCTGGAACCGAGCAGAAAGCCCATTAAAAGTCAACCCACTCTGGTGTAAAATGTCAGAGCTATATTTGATTAAACACCTGATTACAAGTTTTTCCATTTTTGAGCAACTTTTCAGAACTTATTGGCGAATTCATGGCCTCGTGGGTGATTATGTGCACTTAATATCCATGTTGATGCAGTATGGTTCAGTACGGCACACTTTAAAAAGTTTCTATTGTTCAAAACATACGGAAGCCCAAAATATCTTAGTACTTTACCTAAGATTAAAAAATTTGTAATAATCGTTTTCCCAAAATCCTGAGATAATTTCGTTGTTATACCGAGAAAACAAGTATTGTTTTCCTGAAATCCCGAGATAATAATAAGAAATAAAAAATGATAGTTATAACAGTTTTCTCGTTATAACACCCTTAATTATCTCGGGATTTCAGGAAAACAATTATTAAAAAATAATACACTTTACAATTTATTGATCCATTGCTTTGGCTTTATTTTGTAACAAAACAACAACAACAAACAAACAAAAAAATAAATAAAATAAAATCAAAAGTTACTAGAAATAAGGATAATTCCAAAAATGTAAACTGTTAAGAAAAATGTATTTGTAAATACTAAACATTGCTATACCTCATGAGAAATGGCTGTTCAGTAAAATGAATACATTGCTTTTTCTATCTACAGTATACTTACGTAATCTGTGATGCTATATTTTTAGATTATTTGAGGAAGAGTGACCTTTTCATTTTGGTCTCATAAAACTTCTCCATTATTTCTTCTCCATAAGACAGATAAATGAACTTGCTTCAAAGGACTGCAGAAAATAACCATAAATCATATTAAGGCTTAAGTACCATTTATTGAATATTGAAATGCATTGTGTAGCTGTTTGTTCCAGCTTGCAGAATAAATTTGAATTTGCTCACTGTCGTTCTACATCCCATGAACATATAGCAAAAACACATTTTGTTCCACTTGAGACTGAGATCTGTTTGGGCACTACCGGTACATATATTTTCCTCGCCAGTACCTCCAACATTCAGTATTACACATTTCATCATAAGAGGTATGGTTTTGTCCTGAGGAATGTGAACAAAAATGCTCTATATTTTCCCAAAGTTATTTTAGCACACGGTCTATATTAGGAGCTGAGAAAGAACAGAACAGTAGAGCTTCCGATCAATTCAAACTCTGCTGGTGTTGAGAGGTGCACTGCTTCTTGACTTCACTCGAGCTGTGTGTATGTGTGTGGGTTAAAACAAGCAGCACTAAAACAACCTGATAGAACTTTGGGCTTCACTGTGTAAGATACCGCTAAAAGGGAACACTTTACAGCAGTGGATCTTGGTTGAGGTGCATCCGAGTAGGCAATATGTATGAAAATGAGCTAAGTAGAGCTATTCCAAGGAGATTCCGACGCCAGCTCACAAGGATGCCACAAAATACCACCAAACCAATATTACTTTGGGACACTCGGATTGTTATGGCCCACAGCAACACAAAACAACAACCGTACCAATGCACCAAGCAGAACATGCACACGTATTTATCCATTCAGTGTGGAAGCATGCACCATTCTACCTACTCTCATTTCCCAGCTACAGTCCCTGCTTCAATAAAGATTAATTGGAACTGGCTGTGGCTGTTTTTTGGAGCTTCACCCAGACACAGGCTCGGCACCGTGTGGTTACTAATGGTCGCCTCACAGCAAGAAGGTCCCGGGTTCGATTCATGGAACAGATGGAGTCTTTCTTTGTGGAGTTTGGATGTTCTCCCTGTGTGTGGGTGTGTTTTCCAAGTGTACTCTCATTTCCAATATAGGCTAATACAGTGTCTAGATACATCTTGACCAAGATCCAGGCTTAAGATTTGAAGATGCCCAGATGCTGAGTGCAGTCATCCACTGCTCCTCACAGTTTGCCCCAGTGGTATTGAAGGATGAGTAAAATGCAAAGAACAAATTCAAGTATGCCTTAACCTTGAAATCTGGTTTGTCAATAGGAGTCTGAAATAGATTAGAAAGTATAAAGTGAGACAACATACAATATAAAGCAAAGGAAGGAACAGGAAACAGGAATTTCACAAAATACTACTCTGTAAAAGGCAAACCATACGTACAAATATCAAGGGAACTGATTGCCTTGGCTTAAACATACAACTTACACCAAGTAGTATTTTTGAACTGTGCAGTCCGTTGCCATGGCTTTTTTCATGGACAGTTTTTACAGTGATGGTAGACAGTTACTCAAATGTATTTATTCATTATGTTCACTCTTCATCCTGTTAATGTTGAGGGCCTACTGTAGCAGCTATGGGCCTTAGGTGGGGCACATACAACCAAAATCCTGTAACATTTCAAGGGAATTCAAGAGGAGGTTAGATTCTACATTGTTGCCACATAGACATAGGCAATATGGACAACAACAGTACTAATGCACACACACACACACGCACACACAACACAACACGCACACACACACGCGCACACACACGCACACACACACAACACACACACGCACACACACACACAACACACACACACGCACACACAGTATACCTCCAGTCAATGTAGACGCATGCACCACTCTACTTCCCTCTCCCCACACCTTCTCCTCCCATTTGGTCCCATTTCTCAGCTCCCTGTCTTCCTCCAGCACTGACAATAGCTTCAATAAAGATGAATGTGAATTGGCTGCGGCTGGACTGGAGCTTCACACACACACACACACACACACACACACACAGAGACACACCACACACACAGACACACAAATGTACACACAGACACACAATGGAAGGAGTGCTGTAATTATGGATTCCTACATACTCTGCTCCTTTCTCTTTTTCTCCTGGTCTATCACTCCATCTCATGTAGCTCTTCTCTTAACAGTTTAATAAAGGGATGTCAAAGGGCCTGGCTTACAGTAGCTCTGAAGGAATGAAGTTACCAAAGACAAAGAGAATTGCTCAGGACAAGAGACACACACACACATAAGGGAGAAAAACACTGTTCAAAATGCATCTCAAACACTAAGGTCCTATTCATTTTATATATATTTTTTATCATTGCATATACTGTTCGTTGGTCAGTTATCCATGAGCCAAAACTTGACCCAGCAGTTTATTATCTTTGTGGCGGTCCCAAGCCCAGATAAATATAGAGTATAGGCGGCATCAGAAAAAGGACCCTCTTGAAACCTCTGTGCCCGATGATGTTAAAGCTCATGTTTGAGTGAAACAATGACTGTTTCTACATGGACAGCTAGCTTAACCACTGCACAAGTTTGACACATGTAAATACAGAGTTAATGAATGGCAAGCCACAGGAATCAAACGTCTACAGAATTTTAGCAACAGTCTTTTTTATTAGCTCTAAATACGCTAAAGTCTTCATGCTATGGATGCTAAACTCTTATGTTAAGCTGAACTGATGGCTGACTAGATATCCTAAAAAAAACCCAGAGGGAAAGTAAATATTAAAATCCATACGGTGTAGTCAGGGCCAAAGTTCTTCCCCTCTCTCCATTCTTCCGATGTTCATTAGTCTCTGTTCCATTATTGTTGTTTGCTAAAAGGTAGAAGTATAATTTCACAGCTGAGGAGCCCGATCAGGTCTGGAGTAATGATTAATTATGTGACTGCGAATTATGATTTGATCCTCCGTATTCAGCAGGAGGTAATTATTCGCTGCGTAATCGAGGAATAGGTTTGCTCAAGAAAAACACACTCGTCCAAATGACAGATAAAGAGCACAGTGCCGTGGGTGTGTCAAGGCACCCGTGAAGTGAAATCTAGTTTGGGAATAAGATTAGAATATAATTGAGGGCGTAAGTTCGCGTCGAGTCCGACCCGATTGTGTTCGTCATGCTGCAGATAAATGTGTCCTAAGACGCATGCCGTACAATTTGTTTTCTTTGTATCTGAGATAATGGCTAAGAGAAGCTACAGGGGTTTTATTTACTTTTTACACAAGGGCAGAAGCGTCCCAAAAAGGTCTGTCACAGCAAAACAATATAAGTATCTCCTAGAAGTAAAAATACTCAAATACTCAAAAGTATAAAAAAAGATTTTCCACGTATTACAGCCTACACTATATACTGAGAAACTCCATAAAACCATAAAACACTTTGCACTTTGCTTTCCTCAACCTCTCGAAATACTAAGAAAAAATGTCCTTGACCGGATTAATCAGCGATACGGTATATATTTCTACTAATTGCGTTTCTTTCCGGGAATACAGTAATTGTGTTGCATTTGTATTGATGCGTGTTGACTGTGCATATAAATGGAAGGTGGTACGTTGTCATTACCGAGAATTTATCTGCGTAATGTTGAAAAGCGTTAATGAACAAAGTAACCAATGACAAACACGCTGGCTTTGCTTCACCTGGCAGATCTCAGAATGGAGACAATTACCTATAGTTGGTTACTTACACCTTCAGCCATCCCTCTGAAAGAACCTGCCCTTGTACATGATTTCACTAGAAGCCCTCTCAAGTGATTTTCTGTAAAAGCCAAGCAAAATTTCAGACGAGTGCCCTAGTTTCCTGCATTTTAGGGACACACTAATTATTTCTATCATCCAGGCAGACTCCACCTGTTAGTATCTCATCAACACCACACAGCCAAGGGGTTAGCAGAATAGCATACTAAATCCCTAAGTATAAAAAATATACAGTAGGTACCTTATTTTTTTGAAACACAAATTAAAGATGGTTAGATTCGGGCAAGACATGAACACTGAAGGTTTTTGAGAGCGTCTGTACCATTGCGAGATAGTGCCAAAGCAATCTTGTCCAGATGACTTTGACAGAGTTTGGAGCCTTTCCATTAAAAAACAGCCCAACACAGCACCTTCAGTTCAAAATGGCTACCTTCCTGTTGCAGATACTTCTTGGTCCCCATTGTCTTTTTTGCTCGGGGCCCCATTTATTACTTTTTGGTGGATTTGGATTGTCATCTGAATGTCTGTTTTATTAGTTGGTAAGGCAGCTTAATGAATACAACATTTTCAACTTTTCAGACTTTTACAGTTTGAGTGCAGGTCTTTACCACGCCGAGATAGCCCCAGTAAGTTCACAGAAGTCAGCAGCACTCTGGTTCAGTCTTACATCTTTGAAAATCAAAATATCCTAAAAGCATGCAGGACCCCAACCTGTACTGTACCGCTCCGGGATAAATGTACTGTAAAATCAACCAATTTTATGTGTCTGGTTCTGCCCTATCAATCCACTGACCAATTTTGAGCAAGCGCTATTATAGTGAACTATAAATGCTCCTATAAATGTCTGCCCTATAGAGTCAGGTGAGAGACTGAGGTTTTATCTTTGGGGTGTTGTCAACAGAGAAAAGTCACATCATTTTACTGTAGGTTCAAGTTCCTCCATCTGGTTGCCTGGTAACAAAAAGCCTTGAGTTGATGCACAAACGATGGTGTAAAAATATGTGCGTACATCCAGACACACTCACATACACACAATGGTAGAAGCAGTTAAACCGGAGCCACAGGAGACGCCACACTGTCCGCAGCAGTCAGTCCTTCTCTTGCCAAACACTGTTAGTGCATTGTTTAGATACGCCTGTTTATCCAATCCACTAGGGACAGCAGCAAGTGCCCATCCCACCGAGACGCGCCGTGTGGCCATTTGATCAACACAAAAAGCTGCAGGTGGATTCACAGTAATGTAATGCCAGCAGCTTTTAAGTCATAAAGTCTGTTTACAGCAATAGCCGGTCCGGGCCAGTGACAGTAAAAGGTTATATAAGATAAGAGCACACTCACCAATTTGTCCATCTGACCGCCTGAACTGGAAAATGTTCTGATTTTGCAAAACTGTAAAGAGCAGTTGAGTAGTTTGGTCAGATATAACCTGCCCATTCAGTTCAGTAAAAGATGGGTCTGGAATCTTTTTGCCTGGCAGCCATTTCCACTTGTTGAATCAATTTCAGCTTTGCAAAAATGGGCGTGGCTTAAACAAAGCTTAATTTATGTTTAATTGGTTTAATGAATGTGGTTGTGTGATTGGTGTTCGGTGGTGGTCGGAGGCGCTGTAGGCGCAAACTGCCAGCCACGCTTCCATCAGTGTGCCCCAGGGCAGCTGTGGCTTACCATCATCAGGTGTATAATACATAAAACTATGTAAAGCGCTTTGGGTGTCTTGAAAAGCGCTATATAAATGGAAGTTATTGGTATTATTATAAGCTGTTTGGCAATGGCTTTTAATTTGAAAAATCTAGCTGGCCAGCCAGGCTAAAAAACCTTTCTAGATGTTGTCAGAAAGTTTTGCTGGTACTTTCTAGTCCTCCTTGTCCTGCTAAAATAAATAATCTTTCACTTTATGTCAACTTGATT
Source organism: Philypnodon macrostomus (assembly GCA_036025475.1). Taxonomy (NCBI): domain Eukaryota; kingdom Metazoa; phylum Chordata; class Actinopteri; order Gobiiformes; family Eleotridae; genus Philypnodon; species Philypnodon macrostomus. Next base: position 3,812 of record JAVQKC010049557.1, on the reverse strand, counting down.
TTTTAATTAATGTGGTTTCTGTGATTTCCTGTCAATTCTACCTACTGTTAGAAACAAATTCAGACAAATTACTAAAAGAGAAAAAAGACAACATCAAAGTTTTTCTTAGTGCTCTATCTAAAAATCTGTGAAACAATGCAGTCATCTACAGAAGAACCTGCAGAGGAGGGGAGGAGTGGGACAATATTGACTGAGAGAATCAGGGTCAGTGGGCGCTAACCCCGCTGCATGAGCTACTACGCTAGCTTCTGTGTCCGCTATTCACTGTCAACAGTTAGGAAAGACAGCACCATCCTGATTCAGGTTTGACTCAGGTGTAGACTTGGAACAAAAATACAACTCAACAATATTACAAATAGAAAAAAATACACATTAAAGATACTGTCAAACTGCTGGAATGACAGCGCTAACTTGTTGATGCTAGTACTATAAAGACATGTAAATGGAGAACAAGGCTCATTTTAGCTGACCCCAACCTCAGCTCAAAATACTGTATATTTCAGAAATAATTCATCAGTTTATATTGATAGAATGCAAGTTACTTAAATAAAACAGTTTTTGGAGGGTTCATTCATGTTTCTGTACATTTTTATGCATTTTGCCAAAAAGTGGCCCAATTTGATGTTTTTAGAGTGAAGCCAGAATACCATGTAGATCAAGATTTTCTTTTCTTTGCGCACCATTGTAAGTTAGGGCCAAAGACATTAACTACAGCCAAATGGGTCAATAAATTAACAGATGATTAGTTTAGTGGAGTACTTAGTGTAAGTTTTGAGAGCATTTACCCCTTGAGTCAAGGTCCTATAATAATTTAATTATTCTGTCAGTGCCTTTATTTACTTTTCTTTGGCCTGTTCTGTGATATAGGTAGATTTCTGACATATGGGTTGATGAGGCAGACTCTATATGGGTAATGTGTTACAGACAATAATAAAAGTATTATCATTTAAATCATACAAATTCAGAATTCACTCAACATGGCTTCCACATGGTTGTTGACAGAGCCCGAACCGTGTCTTTCTGGTGCAAACACTTCGCACACAGCACGCCGAATAAGGCCAATGATGATAGAATGAGGCAATCTCTGCTCTTTAGGCTGCATGTGTGTCATAGAGGAGAGATAGGCCCAGATACAAGACCGATGTGTGTGTGTAGCATCGTAAACGTGTGTGTCCTCATTAAAAACCAAGAGAAGGGGGGGGGGTATTTTCTGATGAGGCTGTAAGGCTTTCTCTCATCTTTCCTGACCACACTACCCCTCTCCCATACACTTAATTGCAGTTGTTCAATACTGTAAATTTCCTTTGTCCTTTTTGAGCGCTCGCTGTGAAGACCACGGATTTTCCCAATTCTCCCGATTTCAAAGAGAAAATGGTGCTCAACTTAAGACGGAAACCAGACTGCCTTCAGCCGCAGCATGAAACGGATTTTTGAGGCGTCGATGGTGCCCTGAAATGAAATGTGCAACTGTACTTTGGCTTTGATGATTTGGAAGTACAAGTGTAAATAAGGAGACAACTTTATTATTTAGTACTATGACTGGACTTAATATAGGAATATGTTCAGCTGCTTGTTAGGGCAAATAGCTAATAGGCCAATAACATGGAAGCAAGTAAGAGTATTTCGGAGTTTTCAAGTTCAAACCAACTATAAGAAGCTGTTGATGTCATGGCTAGTTTGAATAGAGTTAACACTAATTATCCAGTGAACAGAGTCTCTGTGGGTAGAATGCCTTGTTGACATCGGAGGCCAGAGGAGAATGAATGGAGATTCTATCAAAAGACTCAAACAAACCTACTACAACCAAGGTCTGCAGAAAGCCATCTCAGAAAGAATATCACGCCAAAGCTTGAAGCAAGGAGTCTGGCCCTGAGAATAACTGTCCATGAATAAACGTGTAGCCTAAGGCCCATTGTGGGATAGGCTCCAGTCAGTACAACACCTGTTGAGAATAAGTGGAAGATGAATAAAGATGAATAAATAAAAAGGATTGGGAAGGTATTGCCTGGCCAAATAATTCTTAATATCTGCTGTGCATTCCAACGGCCTCTCCCTGCCATCCATGATACAGACATGTGGGGCTGAGCAGGCCAAAATGATCAAATAAAACTAATAAAATGTAATTTCAATGCAGTAAAAATATTTTGATTGTCATCCAAAATGGTGAGTTCGATGTAACTTCTTAGTTCAATTGGTCAATAGTCTGAGTACTGTTGCTGACCATGCCGATCCCTTTATGGCTAAAATGTACCGATCTGATTGCTATAAAACTCAAATCGACTCATTGTCAGTTACACCAATGGCCTCCGCAGCACATCACAATCCAACCGAACAACTAGCACAAACCCAGGTCTAAACCAGTACTAAATTGAGACTAATAAGACTTGAATTGTAAAATAATATGATCTACGTCATGATATATAAGGTCAGTTGTGAATGTAACCTAACAAAGTGACCAGTATGTAGGGATGATTACTGCTCAGTTGCTGATGTTATGTCCAGGAGTGGTGAGCATATGGGGAACAAAAACAAAAAGGCACTGTTACACAATGTTCTCTTTGAGCGATATTCCACACTTATGAGCACAGCACTCCAAATTATGAACCGCCATGTCCAAAATTCAACAGCTGCTCTCACATAATAGCTATAATCTGTGGCATATTCCCCAAGCTCTGATAAAAAAATTTGAAAAAAGTCTTTATTGTCATATGTCAACTTCTTGTTAAAAATCCATAATTATACTTCAGGCTGGGTGACAATTTTAGCTTGACATTAGCCATTTGGTTTGGTAGATGCATGGAGGCATATAGTGTGTATTCAGAAGAAATAGTAATAAAGTAAATTGAAGAAGAATGATACGAAATGACAATGGGCCAGTTGGACCAGGAAAGAATGAATACAGAATACTCAAGGGATTGTATAGTGAAGCATTTAGAAATGTTGTTAGCCAACTGTGAAGATAAACTGAGCACTGCTGAGAAGGAATAGTATTTTAACTTTTTATTTCAGCCATTTTCAAACCAATTTTCTCTTCCAATTGCCCGGCTACCATATAGACACTCAGACGGGTGTAAGGTGTGGATTCGCAGTCTACAATTTTTGCCACGAGATACTGCAAATCTACAGACCCAATCTTTGCCATTGTAACTGGGTGTTTAATGAGTGTTGAATTGCTGTTTATGTAGCAGGACACTGTAAGTTCCCACTCACTGCATGGCCGTGAAGTCCCCCCCTCCGATCCCCCATTTCAGGTCATTAGTGAAGTATAAACAGTCACATTTTCTGTCTTGTGGGTCGTCGCGTGTATCGCTGTGTGTAAATATTTGCCTTTTTAGCTTTTTGTGGGCTAAAGGTGCTGGGTGAACAGAGGAGTTATAACTCAAGTCTTTGCCAGATATTTTTCAACTTTTCTGGACAGTTACATATCATGAAGACGCTGAACAGGATTGAGTTTGGTACTTCTACGATTAATGACAATTAAATAATTAACTAATTAATGCCCTGAAGCACGTTAATTGAGCCATTAATTCTGCTGAACATAAACAAAACCTCATGAATTTTGGCACAGTGATCCGGGTTAGTGTATATTTATTGTACATTACAGAGATCAAATAAAGAATGCCTCTATAGCGCCCCCATGTTTATGGGACCCTGGACACACTTACTTTGGCAGAGAGCAATGAAACCTGGTACAGTGATTCTCCACAGTGTACCCAACATAAAATATTATTATGACCCCATCCTACAACAAACAGGAAGTCGGCCATTTTGGATTGAATTTGGGAGGTCAGGTATATTTGACAGCCTCTAAC
>JAVQKC010049534.1:0-21290 GCA_036025475.1 Philypnodon macrostomus | reverse complement strand
TAAGTCTTAATCTAAATCACACTAAAAGCCATCTTGGAACAATTTGATGTTTAAATCGTTGCATGAAGAGGTCAAACTATAATCAAAGGTAAAGGGATCACAATCAGATATCTTTTCAGGAACTCATTTACAAAACTGTAAACCTCACCTTTGTTTTATTAATGCATTAAAAACATTATTGAGTGAATCCATCATATAGCCGTATGTTTTTGAGTGAATCCATCATATAGCCGTATGTTTTTGAGCAAATATGGAACATTTGGTGACCATCCAGAACATTGTGTAAACCAACCTAACTTTCAATGAGTGATTGAATGTACTTTTAGGCAAATGCAAAAGTGAAGATCTACTATTTTTATCTAATGTAGATTGTAATAAATTATCTGCACAACAATTACATTGAATGGACATTGTGACTTAACTTTTATTTTATTGTATGATCTATGTAGAACAGTGAAACCCAGTGTTTTCAGCTCCTGAGAAAGTTAGTGCCTCACCATACAGGATTACTCAAACATGGATTTGGATGAGTAAATGGTAGAAAGCTCAATTAGCATAATTGGGACCCTTTCTCAGTATAAAAGTACATATAGTTGTTTTCATGTGGTTGCTCTGATGGCTGTGAGGTTGTGTCTCAGAGTCTGCAGTTCTTGGATCAGTAATGTCAGCTCCGCAGTCGCTGTCTTCTTCTCTCTCACTGCTTCAGTTAGCATCCGGATAGCGCCGCCCTGTTGGACTGCGAAGAGACATACATAAAACACTGGACAAAAACTAATGTATAACTGTGGATAACAAACCAACAAAAGAGGTCCGAGGCACTTTAAAGTTAAAAATCCTTTATTTGTGGGACATGCCAACGCATTTCGACCATGGACCATGGCATCCATAATTTAAAAGTGTCACCAGGTGGTCTAAATAGGTACAACCGATCACAGGGGGTCAAGTGAATCACATGATCCGACACCAGGTTGCACAAACACATGTATGATTGGTGTTCGGTGGTGGTCGGAGGGGCCGTAGGCGCAAACTGGCAGCCACGCTTCCGTCAGTGTGCCCCAGGGCAGCTGTGGCTACATAGTAGCTTACCACCATCAGGTGTGACTGAGGAGTGAATGAATAGTACAAAAAAATATGTAAAGCGTCTTTGAGTGTCCTGATAAAGCGCTATAAAAAACCTATGTATTATTATTATTATAATAATGGGCCATGATAGAATATTGCCACTCTGATGTAGTCAGTGTAAATAATAAAGCTGTGAATGTTGTTCTAAATATTGAGTGTAAAACAGGTTTCAATGCATAATGAGTTTTTTGACTGTGCAGTTTGTGTGAACACCTCTGCTCTAATTCCCCTGGCCTGCATACTGGACAGGAATTGATAGTTCCCTGCATGTGCAAATGAAGTGATAAGGGGTCTCGCCCAGATTACACAGGGCCTAAGTGGTGCTGAGAAAGCTTATGGAGATGAATGAATTCATGAGGCTGCCTGACAGATTCTTAAGAAGCAATGTAATAAGGGATAAATCAAACAGCTACCATTTTGCCTTTCAATGATTTCAAATTAAAGTGGAGGGAGATGGCGGACCTCCTGGGAGGCGACTCGATTCCAGTGCAGCGTACGTCTGACCCCTATGTATATTTCTCTATCATTCTAACCACCTAATGGCTAATTTAAAAAAGCTGCATAAGCAGTAAATACTCCATTCCTTTTGATTTAGCTCAGTGTGCTGTAAGATGTCTTTGAATTGCCAGACTGCTGGGGCAGACCACATCCCAGAGGTCTGCCCGCTGATTATTCTTACCACTATTAATAATTCACCATATTATGTTGTAAGATGGAGCCTCATGACTTTTTTTAGAGAATGTATTATCTCTGGGTCTATTAGCTGTGCAGTGCCCCAGCGCACTGCAGCACGTATTAGAGCCTATCTGCTGGTTAATAATGTTAACTAAAGGAAAGCAACTGTCATATAGTCAAAGTCAATACTGCATCAATACATTGCTTGAAGTAAAAGACAGCCAATTAGTCATATAGACATTTCAATAGAGTGGTCCGATATGGCTCACCTTGATTATTCTTCATTGATTGCTCATATGAGCGTTTGTACCGACTGACACCAAGTCCCAAGTCAAAGCATAACCTTTATAAAAACCAGAATCATAAGAGAACATGTCATTGGCCACGTTGATATGACCCGCCTCACAGCAGTGGATATCTCAAGTCAATTAAACCTGTGCCCAGCATCGTGGCATCAGCCCGTTCTGGCCGCTCCCTCATGCCCTGTGGCTATGCAGACAGTACAGTGAGCACACACCGATACCCAGACAGGCATTCACAGAATAATTGGCAAAAGATGCAGATGTGCTGGCTGGCTGGCACTCTCCGAGGCCGGGGAAAATAATGTGATGCGTTTGGAATGGCAAGTGGAGGTGAGTCATACTGACACTGCTGGCCATTATAGTATTTCTGCTTGGCAAGGACCCAGAACCAGAGACAATAAGAATGTCAGCACACAGACTAATGTGACAATGGCATTTGGTCCTATATCTGTCAGGGCTGGTGACATTGTGATTCTCTGCCCAATATAGAATTTTAATTAGACATTAACCTTATTTATTTGATTGATTTTACTTTTCTAACCAAACACTGATTTTGTTTTATTACCAATAAATAGATATAAAATGCTCTGAAATAAAAACTCATCCACACACTGTATGTATGTACAGGAAATGCCAGTGTGCATCTGTAGGCTACATACTGTTCTAAATAACAAAGCAAAGACATGTGCCCTTTGGGTGGTGAGATAGCTCATTACCTATGAGCGACCTTCCATCTGCACTCATGGCTGCTCTGGGAGCCATTATGATTATGATGGAAATCTCACAAGCCATTACTGGGAGACAGCACAGGGCTCAGTGCAGACTCACTAATGGACTCATTTGTAATTGGTAGAGGGGGAAATGACTGTGTGAGTTAGTGTGGCTTTGTTTGATGGAGTATGGAAGAGCACATACAAGGTTTGATCAATGAAATGTGTTGTCTATGTGAACTAAACCGCTTCTTCCTTCATCATTGCTCACACATGAACATATATTCCAGACTGGAGACCATCAAGAAGTAAAGTAAAATAAAATTGGTATGGTTTTATTTTTAAACTTCAAGTTCACATCAAATGGCCGAAATAAAAAAATATGAATGAAACATTTTAGTAGAAGAAGCACTTATAGTAAATCAGCAGCCCAGTATCCTAAGTATTCTGTTTTTATAGATTTAATTAGCACATATTCTTTGTAACCCAATGTATTGCTGTAAACACTGTTTTTGTAATTAGGTTAGATTATGCACCAGTTTAAATATCATATAAGCTATTTATTAAATGTTAAACGTGCGACTAACCATTCCCTCTTGTTGAGTTGCTGATGTATGTAGTTTATATTTCTCTTCTATAATTGTAAAAAGTACATGTTGTACAGCATGTTGAACACGTCCAAATGACAGTTTGTGTTAGTCCACATCCCAGCCATTAAACCAACAGAGCATTTAACTGTGTGTTTATATGAGGAGGATCCCCCAGCAGCTTACAGACAGGGGACCAATATAGGATCGGGGTGGTGGTGGTGGGGGGGGGCTAATAAGATTGCCCTGACCCGGGTGATTTATAGATTCATTTACGTGCTTGTTTTCAGAAGCTGATCTGCATTATTCATGTGCACAGAGGAACAGTGCAGAGGACATTAGCTGGTTAACCTCTGCTCAGGTTAGGCCACATTATTTTAATGGCCATTGCGAGGGCAGGGCTCTGAGCTGCACTGTCAGAGCAGCAGACAGAGGCGGAGGGACCAGGAGGGAGAACACAGCTCATTTATTTCAACCAAACAGCTATCTCCCTTTACAGACAACAGGTGGGGGCCAGGACATTATTATTCAATTACTTCTGTGAATGGTAAACAATGCAGAATGCTTTAATGTTCACAAGAGGAAGCATAATTGGTAACCATACGCTTAGTGACTTTTCACTGCCACATAATGCAGGATTTTAGCCACATACCACATGTCATGCATATCACGTAACTGCAGCAGAGCCCTGTTTTGTGAGAAAGTAGTTACCATGCATCTTATAAATGATTGTGTCCTGAGGTCATAAAACTGACCCCACCAGCATTGATATCCCTTTTTCATAGTGTGTGTGTACTGTACTCACACTGTACTGTACTGTTATTGTAATATTGTGATGTTTTTACTATATAGCACCAGGACAAACACACAGTAAGGAAAGACTTCCTGCCTGTGCTCTCCGGGGACAGGAGCATCATGCATAAAGAAAGAGCGTCAGAGAAGTAGCAGCATATGTCTGTGGTACTGACAGACCAGGCTTATCGTCTGCAGCTCCTCACTACAGCCCTGATCATGGCTGACAGCTCAGACTGCTGATAAAAGCTTCGACATTAAAGAAAACACAAGAGCTGCACGCTCGACGCACCAGTGTTTCTTCTCATCAAGCGCCCACCTGCCCCCCCACCATCCCCTACTGCCTCCACCCGCGCTCCACAAGCTCCTTCTACCCTACGCCAGGGTGTCAGAGCTGTCGAAAGAGGGAAGTGACATCACAGGAGTTTGCCAGCAGTCTGGAGGCTCATCATGTCAGCGGCAGCCTGTCTTGTGTCAGGCTTCCCCCAGGCAAGCTGTGATCCGGGCCTCGTCTGTGCACATCAAGACTCAAAGTAGAGGAGGGGAGCGAAGGAGGGAGAGCAAAAATTAACAGAATGTTTTTCCATCTTGTTAACTGACAGCATCGTTTGTTAGAGCGCTGTCTCAGCGAGCGAGTGTGGAAGGCTTTCAGATTGGCACAGGGAAGAATTGGCAAGTGAGAGCCTGGTAAATTATTGAGTTTGGATGATGTGTCAGAGCTAACGCATTGGTTTGCGTGGGTTTCCAGAAAACATCTGAAGTGTGCTAGGAGAACAAGAGCGGAGGAGTGCTTGATTAAAAAGCTGTGAAGATTGCAGGCCTTCATTTTCTGGAGCCGGTCAGAATATTTGTTTGTATGCCTGTATATGTGTGCATATATACCCACTTTAAACATCCAAGGTCAAAGGAAGGTGCTAAAGCTGTGCCTAGTTTGTTCCAGATCTACTTTAGTGTGCCAGGGAGAGACTGTGCCTCTGAGTCATGAGAATGTGCTCTATCTCCATCTCAGAGCTGGCCCAACGTCAACTCATTTGGACCCAGTGAAGGCTGCCTCGGCAAAGAATGCTTTTGATTCTCTATTCATTTATTTGAACTGATCTGCTGTGATTAAGAGCTCCATGTCTCATTATTCTTTTTTGGAGAGGAGCGGGGCATTGGCTTTTGCCAAAATATTTGAATGATTAGGGCTCAGGCACGGGCCATGCCAAAGCAACGGGAAGCATTCACTCTGCTTATTAGATTCACTTAAATGCTGTTGTAAATCATTGCTGCCAGTGCATGCTGCCAGACCAGGCTTTAGTTGGAGAAGATTGTGGTGCCAATGCAAAGGCACTCTGTAGAGTCACTAGAGGCAGCTGACACTGCTGCTCTTCACTGTTTGTTTTAGCCTGGCCTCATGAAACAAAATAGATCTTAGGCCATTTTTGGACTGAATTCTCATGAAAATGCAAGTTAACCAGGCAGCTGTGAGGCACACTTGTGTTACAGAAATCTGATCCTGTTAATAAAATTAGCACACCCCAGACAGCAGCTGGAGATTATTTAGGTCTCTTGGTCATTTATCTACACATTGGTAATAACAACGTTAAGCCTTGATGGATATCCTTACATTGTTCTTTTGCATTCATTTAGAATAAAGTGAGGAAGTGTAAAAATGCTGTTGATTGTTGTCTGTGTCATTCTCGTCTAAAACTGAAAAATTGTGATTAGCCCTGGAGTTGAACTGGAGTGTTATTCTATTGTTCAGACAATTTCAAGATTTTAGAGTGAGAGAATAGCAATGAAAAGGCAGCTTGTTGAGCACTCGGGGAAAAAATACTGGCTTTGGTCTTTGACATACCAAAGAAGCTCAATCAGGCCTTCATTTTTGGCACATTGTCAAGAAGCAAATGCAACAAATCAGAACATATTGTTCCTCAGGGGCATAATAAAAGTCTATGCTCCATGTGCTTGTCTGCTGCGCTCAAGCCCTGGCTCCGATTCCTTCACATTACACCAATAGCATCTGTCACTGAAAGAATTCTAGTGAAATGGTATCCCTATTTTAAGACACCTTTTAAATGTAAAATACAGGATGTCAACTCTTGATGTAGTTCTAAACAGAACTAACCCTCACTGTGTTTGAATACAGAGCATACTCCAAATACTCTCATAATTCTGTCCGATTTAGCTAGGAAACTGATCAAACCTGTCTCTATCACTAATGCTGCATTCATTTGGTCCAATATGTATTTGTACTATGTAGTGCTAATTGCTCATAAACAGGTCATTTGATTGGTTATCATTGTTTTACTACTAAATATCAACACTCCGACTTTACAAAACAACACTGAACATCAGAGAATTAATTGCATCATTTGCATCATTCCTTACTTTGCTACTGTGCCTCCCATAAGCTACAGCAGTCACTCTTACATGTAAGGTGCATTATCAAGAGTCAAAACTTAGTTAGTTAGTTAGTTAGTTAGTTAGTTAGTTAGTTAGTTAGATAGTTATATCAAAACTAACACTAAATCAATAATTACATTTACACAACCTGCATTTAAACATATAGTCCCTGATCTATAGCATCAGCAGTGGCACAGATTCCTGTTGAGGAGTGGAGATGAGCATGATGAGCAGTGAGTCAGGAGGAGGGGGAGATGTATGGCCTCCAGCAGCAGAGCCGTGCCAAACACTGGTCCAGACTAATGATCCACAACCGCATCATTATGGCCCCACAGAAAGAATGGGCTCAAGGTGCAGTTCCTTAGGAATCAATTCCTGTGAAGCACGAGTACTAGTTGTAAATTATGGTGGTGCAGAGATGGACGGATGGAGAAGGTAGGGTTAAAAGAGGAGAATCGGGGGAAGCAACGGATGAACAGATGGACCATGAAGGGGAACTTTTTCGGTCATAAACCCCGAAAGGAAAGCGGCTCGTGCCCCCGTCCCCAGAGCAAAAGCAAACCAATGATGTGGCCGTTCCGGACCCCTACCCTTCTGCCACCCCTCTGCTTTATGGCTCCATTGCAGCTTTAGGCCGAGGTTTAAAAAAGGTTTTATTCAATTGATTTATATCCCTCATGGGAGCCCATCAATCCTTTTATGAAACTAATGAAATCATTGGCTGTTGAGAGACTCTACCAGCATTTGTGTATGAGGTGGGGGTGGTGAAAGGTAGAAGCGGCCCAGATACGTCATGATAAGGCAGGCATCGATCAAAAAGAGTGCAGTGGTGACAAATGCAAGAAATGTGCTTCACTTATCACTTATCTTCAAGGTAAGTTATAAAGCATTCACATTGTATTTTTAACAATAGATATTCAACCAGTTTTGACCTAGAAAAACACAGCTCAGGAATTATGACGTGTGCCTAATACTACCCACCTTGTTACACAATGCCTAATCATTGTAGAATAGTAATGAATATGTTCAGTCCCACCTCAGGGTTTTTTGCTTCAAAGTTGTTATTTTTTGTTTCTTTCCTTTTTTAACAGCGTTAGTCATGTTATGAGGCCAAGCTTGCCCATTGGCTAAGTGAATGTGAGTCGTGAAAGTCTGTTTAGACAATTGCACTGATTGTCACGTTATGTAAATGAGAAAACAAATGAATCCTGGCATGCTTTTATTGGTCTAAGTGCCTTTAGTCCCTGGATTCATGTTTCCTGTAAAGCATTTGCACATCACTTCCAGTTATTGGGTGAAGTTTCATGTTTCTAACTCATTCCAGCTCATGGCAATTTGAGCCATGGTTCAAGACAACAATAAATGGCAACTAATAAAAACTCAATAAGTGCTCTGTCCCTTTGGAGTTTGGACACATACATGGAGCACGTAATTCTTTACTATTGGTTCGATTTAATTACATTTACAATAATGTACATTGTGCCATTTCATTAGGTATATCTTATTATCTGCCTAGGAGCTCAAAATGCCAATACATTTAGTATTATGCATATATAACTGCTTAAGTTCAAACCAAGCTTCAGAATGAAAGGCTTTAACCACAGATTGTTGGTGACCGGCAGAACATCCATCCATCCATTTTCTTCCGCTTGTCCGAAAACCGGGTCGCGGAGGCTGCAGTCTAAGCAGGGAACTCCCGCCTTCGACCACTGCCCGATCCACATTGCACCAGCCCTTTACGGTACCTCCCGCGGTTGGTGGGTCCACGGGAGGGACAGGATTCAGGGCAGAACATTCAGAATATTTTAGAAATTAAAATACTCAGCCATGTCTACATAAAATCATCTGAAAAATTCAAAATCTAGTGAGCAGTAGTTCTGATTTTAAAAAAAGCCTTTTTCATGCCAAAGGTCTTTTGAGATCATAGAAAGACAACATTAGCTCAAATAACTACTTGTTACATCAAGGTCTGCACAACACCATGTCTGAATAGTAAAGAAGACCACACTTAATTATACAAGGTGTTCCTAATGTGGGTGTAAATCTTCTTTGTTTACACATGTTTTCACTCATCTTATGCAATAAATGGAGCACAACTTAATACTTTATGTCTACAGTGCTCCTGCCTTCGTCCTGTGCTGGAACTGTATCACTTTCAGCACTAACAAATGAAACCATCCCCATTTTGCTAGTTTTTCTTTCTCTGCCACCATTCTCCTCACTTCATTATGCAGGCAGCCTGATGCTATTTGACAGAATATGCTATCTGCAACCCCCAGCTGCAGTCCTCCTCCCACTATCATTGCATCGCCGGCAGCTTAACCCCACCGGTGCCTGCCGCGGGGAACCGGGGTTGAGATGATGATGATGCTGCTGTTTCAAGAGAAAGGAGGAGAGGACAGAGACGGACCCCAGAGCACCTATAGGGATGTCACTGTTAACATTGGAGCAGAACTGTATGGGTTGGGCTAGTAAAGCATGATTCTACAGGCACAAAAATAGTAAAATGGCTTGCAGCAATCTGGAATGTTAACTCAAATATAGACATAACATTATATCTACAAGCCATTGCAATCTCATTCCTGTAATGACCTTCTGTGGCTGGTTGTAGTAAACCCTTAACATTTTTCTTTTTGGTTTTCATTTCTTCCGTGCTCAACTGAAAATATAAGCAAATTTCAAATATGTCTTTTTCAGTTATCATTCCATCTTCCTAACAAACCAACACTGGCAAATCAGCTCCACAGTGTAGTACACAGTGTACCAGCTAAATAATGTACACTACATTCATCTTGTCATCTTCACAAACAAATACTTGTGTGCTCACTGGTCTCAGGAGAGTTGTAAATGAGCGTAATGAAGAAACAAACAAACAGCTTTAAGGGCGAGCCTTGGAAAGCTACAGGTCTGAAGCACAGCAGATCCAATTTGTAGGTTACTGTTACGCTGCTGTTCTTTATCTGGGTTAACTTCCACTTGGGGTAATGAGATGTAGCATTAGCAGCAACGTAAACAAATGTAATCCCCCATGTTTGGCATCTCTCTTCTCTTCTTTGTTTGTCTTGATGGCCATGTTATAAAGCTCCCATGATTTGAATAGACTGAATAGCGGAAATTGCCGTTGCTGTCTTAGTAGTTCATCTTCTGATGCAGCTCTTCAAAACGGGAGAGATAGGAATTGTTATAGATGCTTCCATGTTGTTGTGTGTGAACGCTCAATAAATAAATAAATAGCCCTTCAGAGCACTAATGGTGCGTGATGCGGTTTGGTAGGCGTAGCATGGTAGTGGCTGGTGCATTGTGGGTAGTGGCATAATGGCCATAACCAGTGTTGATTCTGAATTATACATAATAAATTCAAATTCTCCATCAGGGCCTACGAATATATGTTAAATTATATACTTTCTCTAAAGCTAGCTACAAAGAATTGAGGGCTTCAAAATATTGCCATTGGCTAAAATGTAGGTATTGGTGCAGCTTTCTGAATTCCTGAAAATCGTATTTTAAAAAACTAAGCACAATATTGCAGTAAGTATTTACTATTATGTTCTATTCGGGTCTATTTTGTTGTTACTATCAAATTGCAAAGGAAAAAAGAAGCGCAGATGTTTCTAATGATGTGTTAAGCCAACATTGTAGTGGCTAGTGCATTGTGGGTAGCGGCATAATGAGCATGGCCAGAGATTCAGCAGTGACAGTGTTGATTCCCTGGACTGGGCTCTATCTCTGTATGTGTCACGTGCTCACATCCAGACTGCCGTTCACATTTTTTTCATCGCTGTCTGCTTTTGATTTCTTCTCCCAGTGGTGTTTAAAAAGCAACTCAATTGTTAGTGACAATCAGGCGCTCGGGCCCCTTTTTTGAACAGAAGGTTTGATTTAATCGCAAGGCTGTCATTTATTATTCTTAGAGCCACTCATACCACCTCCCCACCACCAGCCCACCCCTCTCAGAGGACCCGGGACCTGATCAAGCGCCTCCGAGCTGTCCCCAAGATCTCACACATTCGCCTTTTTTCCCCTTTTCCCCAGTTATGTCTAAATCCTCAATACAAATCGCTGTGTTTGGGCTCTCCCAGTGGGGCCTATTACTGCCTGTGGGGCATTAAAGATCATTAATAGTGCTGTCAGAGAAAGAGAGAGAGAGGGAGAGTGTGTGCGGGGGGCGAGCGAGGAAGCGCCAGTGAGTTGCTTAGCGGCTCGCTCATAAATGGGAAATTAATACATCTGCTTCATTACGGCTTGCCTCGTGTTTGATGTTTGTTAGCTGGCAACTTTAATGATGTAGGTTTGAGCCGACGGGGCGCTTGACTAAATTTGATTCCTCCAATTAAGTAGTCAGGCTTCTTTTCTTTGGGGAAAATGGTTGGAAAGGGGAAAAAAACTGCAGCCTAATTATGGTTTCCAAACCTTCAGTTTTGTGGCTGCATCTCTCTGGCGTTCCCACCCCTCTGTCAGCGCCTGATTGCCAAAACACGTCTAACGGCGGCACAGGCTCTTACCAAGTTGTTTACTGTTCGCTAATCAAGGGGAAATATTTTAATCAGCACCTGCAACTTTGCTAATCATTTAGCATTAGCCGAGTGGTGTATGTTAATTATAATGTAGTGCAAGGTGATGATAGTCGATCTTAAGAGTGCAAATGATGAAATTACCGTGATCAAGGCTTGAGACGGGAGCAGCTGCATCTTAATCGCAGCCTTGAAAGTTGAAGACAAGCAAACCATGAAAGCCTTTCGAAGCTTTCTGTCTTAGAGTATACTTAAAAACTACTCTATCCAGAAAACAAATAACTGGGCGTGGTACCAGTCAAGTTAAAATCTATACATAATAAACATAGTAACAGAAACCACAAGCACTGTGCATAGATCCTAAGATGGCATCAATGACAATGCAAGAGTGGATGAGCTGTGTTATTTTGTGGAGAGTGGCATATTCATTTAATAATAATAATAATTTTGGTATACATTCAGTCTTTTGCCATGGATTCTGTGTTTTGGTATGAAATCAAACAATATGTTGGACTGTAAAAGGTCTATTCAGTGATTCCTATACGAATCTATTGTTCAAGTAAATTGAGAATAGATAGGTCAAGTGACATCATTGAAAATCATAAACTATTTAATAGGTTTTTACGCCAGATGTCCTTTCTGCTGCACACCTCAGTATATTTATCGGGACTTGGGACTGGCACAAGGAGTACACTGGCTTGTCAATGCTTGGGATTTGACTCTTAGAATACAATATATAAACTTGAGAATTACAAACAATAAATGAATATGCATGTTAGTATCATAATACACTATTGTTGTGGTGTGTATGAGTACAAATGACGTTACTATATTGAACAGTTACCCCACAGTCAGTCCTCTAAATGCCCCAGTCTATCTGAGTCTGTGCAGTGTTCTATAGGGGCTTGTTGGCCGAAGGCAGGTACATGCAGGTTGGCACACAGAGGAGAACATCAGAGGATTGAGCCCAGAGCTCTGAACACTTAGGTCTAATGATAATAATCCCTTTAAAAGAAGTGACCAGCGCAGCACTTTATTCTCTCTAGTCCTCTCTTTACTTTGAGCCGGTCGGCTTCAGGTAACGTGAGGTGAAGTGTAGGCTGAGGACTGTATGTGCTGTACTTGAGGCACTTATAACAGTATTACATTTTCAGGAATAAAAAAAGCTATGATTTTCTCGCTGATATATTACCAGCATCTATTATCATTGTAAATGAGCCTCGAACTTCTGTATTTCAGTAGGAACAAAGTAATGGTACGCTTGCAGGCATGCTGAGGGAAGACGAACTGAGCAAAGAGGGAAATGAGCGTAGCACACAAACAAGCCATTATTAAACACATTTCGTCTTTAAGCCGCTCTGTGAAGAGCATCAGGCCCGGAGCACTTTAACTTGCCAAAAAAAAACAAGACGGTTTTTGTGCTTTGAAATCAGGAGGTAAGATCAATGTGGGATAAAAAGCTCAGTGCGCAGGAAAGCAGAAGGCCTCTTTATTTGTTTACCGTGCGGCGGCCGAGGGCGATCGACGGCTTCTCCGCATCCACAGAGAGAGAGCGCTGCCTCCCACCAGCACCTCGCACAGCGCCATCTGCTAAGACCTGTTGGCTTGTTTGTTTTCCAGAGCAAACAGCAAATCACTTCTTTCCTGTTCCTGCTTTTTACCATATGCCGCTGCCTGTGTATCAGAGCGAGGCATGTATATTAATGAAGTTAATCAAAGAAGCACACACAAGCACATCTGCCGGGGGAGCTTTCCGATCGCACCCGCCGATTCATTCATTACATCACTAAACTAGTGTCACCCAGGCCATGCATATGCTAACACTATATAGGAGTTTATCTCGAGCAGTGTAGCCAGTCAGTCACTGCAGTAGTTCAGGGGATCTCAAACATTTAACTCTCCAAAGAGCTATATGTTAAACTAAAAAGAACCTAAAGGACTAATCACAGCCTAAATAAGGTCTCAGTTAATCAAAATCAATACATGAACTGCAAAAGACTGTTGAGAAGCACTACAAAGAGCCTACATACCAGTGTTTGAGAACCACTGGGGTTGTGTACTGGTTAAAGTTATATATACAGTGCTGCATTACATGTATTGTATCAAACACATGTATTGAACCTAGTGTCCTTGTAATGAGTCCTTTTGTTAAATAGCACAAACAGCAGCTTACAGATGGCAAATTGTCCTGGTGAGTAGCCTCTGATCCTCTGATCCCCTGATCCTCTGATCATGTGTTCATGTGTGGCCTAACCCTAGTACTAAACTGACTACACTGATTCATCTAGTTCAGATCAGAACAAAACATGTTAGCTTGAATGCAAAATGCTAAAACATAGCAGTCTTCATTGTGTGCGACAGGTACTCATTTAAATGTGATATGACAAATACGGAGAAAGAAAGTATCAGTCAATAGCCACAATAGAAACCATAGCTGTGTTCTTCTGAGGAGATTTTAATTATCTCCTCATTGGATAAAAAGGGAATAATGGTAATGAAATTGCTAATGGAAAGTGACAGCAGAAAAGACTGTTTCTTTGTGTCTTAAATTGTATCCACTGTTGGCTGTGCACGACTGGTGTGTCACTATTACTATATGATTGCACTGTCTGTGTCGATTTGTTCCTACTTAGTGTGTAATTACACTTGTGGCTTTGCTGAAGGGAACTTAATTTGATTGTTCAGCTTGTCACTCAGTGTGAAAAAAGACAAATGTGATATGACATGTTTGAGGTGATTTGATTACAGGCCTTTTGAGGTTTGAGGTAATTAAAGACACATTTAGCTTTAAGGCTTCCTTGTTGCCAAGTTATCGTCTACTTTGTCAGAGTAATGCAATGAACAATGACTTTGAAGTTGTGCAGATATAGTGGTTAGTTTTTGCTTTTCTTTCCAATTATACAGTTCAATGTTGTACCAATGTGCCATGCACCATTGCCCACATGATACCCACAGGAATTTTGTAAGAGAAAATATCAAAACTCCAACGTGGCAAGGATTAACCCCACACCATAGTAGGGCACAAGGTTTAACCCCACACCATAGTAGGGCACAAGGTTTAACCCCACACCCTGGTAGAGCACAAAGTTAACCCCACACCATGGAAACAGTTTCTCCGATCATCACGTTTAGCTCTGGGTGAAGGTTTGGCTAAAGGCTATGTCTTAAACAGGTCTATGTGTGGGATGTACTAGCCTGTGGTGACATAACAGTGGATTCTGGATTTTGACAGGTTTCCTAAAAACACACTTACAGGTGCACCTCTGGCAATTCTCAGCAACACAGTATATGTTTCTGCTCTTTACTGATTTAGTAGTACCACAATGTCTGTGCAGTTGTCAATCACAGTTGATAAAATGACCTGTTGGGTTGGGCTGTAGATTTTTAACAAACACGACTTGCTTTATGACTGATGTGTGGAGTGAAGTAATAAAACTGCTTCTTCAACATGTAGTTCAATGTTCTGTATACTGCTATTAAGCCTTGTAACTTAGATCGTGGTTCCTTTATGATCAGACCAAATTGAGCAGAACTACAATAAAGGCTGCTGGCTGTCAAAGGAAGACAGATAAGTGTGGCCCCTGCCCCTGCCCTGAGACCAACAACCCAGCCCTGACCTCCGCCTCCACACAAACACCCTCTGAGGACGGCTGTCTGCTGCTGCTCAATGCTGCAGGGCTGGACACATGGTCAGTGTGCCTGCCTGGTAAAACCCAGGGCCAAGGGTCACAATGCGCTATAGTCTAGTAGATATTTACTTCACCCCCACTGTGAAGAACCTCCGTCATTTAGTTGAATGATCCTGGACACCAGCCAAGACATGACTCCATCACAAAACAAACATGCAATGTAGAGCATTTAGTCAATACAGACTAAATGTAAGTCTTTTAATGTTTATATTACTATTATTTTGCACATGTAACTGTACTTGCCTGGTTATAGGGATTTATTTGCGGTGCTTTACAGTCACAGCTTACTGCTGACATAACAGCATAATGTAGCACATATATGTACATAGTCTAGATTTGATTTGATTATATATATACTTGTGCATGCTGATCTTTATCTTTATCTTTTTTATGCTCAGAATTCATTTTATTGTTGGCATCCAGTCTGACCAGAGAGTAAGAATTCCATTGTGCAGAGAAACATGTTTCCTAGTGTGTATATGTCAATAAACACTTTGAATCTTTGAATCTAGAGAAAGTAAAACGTTCTTAAAAATGTATTGATAAACTAACATATAATTTGAACTAACTTGAAAAACATCCAGCAACATTGTTCTTTATGTATATTTTCTAGGATTCAATATTATGCATTAATATTTTCCCTTGTCTCTAGTCTATTTGTTTCTTTGTGTACAATAATAGCCTTTATTGTAGACCAATACATACTGTGCATCACATCATACAATAGATTATTATTATTCCATCGTGTCAGTTAAGGTTCCGATCAGGTTCTATCTCTGCTCGGGGCTTCGGGTTTGCAAAGCACACTTTTTCTAACCATATTGTTTCTGGAAATGAACTGGAGGCTCTTTTAAACACACTGGTAAAAGCTCATTAAACACCACAGATGGTGCTTTCTGGTGTCTGTGTAATAATAGCATTAGCTCCAATCACCCTAAGGCCTGGTCTTCTCTATGTCATCTTTCTCTTTGCTCACATTCATGCACTCAGCTTGTACCCCGGCTTTGACAGGCTTAACGGAACAATAACCACGTGCCAGCTGATGCATGAGCCACTGATCTGACCCCTGACCCCAACACACATTGCTAGGGCCTGTTTACATTGTGCAAATTGACAAATGTGACCTCTTTAACTGGTGGTTATTGTAGACATGTCCGCTTTATCACCCTCCTCTGTCTTAGCTTACTACAGATGTTATAGGATTGAACAGTTAGCTAGCGACGACGACAGTACTGTTAAGACAGTTTGAGTCTACTCAGATGAATTGATTGCATTGAGTGAATAAATGACTATAAACTGTAAAATTAATGTAAACATACGTTATGCAATATTGTATTTACATATATTTTATTGACTATTTTAAGTATTTGTTTAATAATTTGCCCTTTTAGAATAAGCCAGTTTTATTATTTATAAGAACTATAGGTGAGAATAATGTATGTACTTTAGTTATATAGGGTCTACATTTGGGTTTTACAGTGAAGCAGGAAGGCAGCTATAGTACATTTGTATTCTGCCCGTGGCCCGAGACATTAGCGGGGCATCAAGGTGCGAATATGAGTCAGACAGCTCCCGTAATGAAAGAATCGAGACACATTATGAAATAAGTGGAAGTGACCAACCAAGAGAGACGCGCCACTCGCTGCTTTGAATTCCAATTACAGTGAGCGGCAGTGAACAAGGTGCCTTTTTTATATCCGCCAAGGTGCCAGAGGTTCCAGATTCACATAAAGGTCTGTGGTGCGGAGGTTGGCAGGTCACACCAAATAGAGTTGAGATTCTCCACTCGATTAGAATGGGCCTGGGACAGATTAAATATTTGAGCTTTCCCCCGCCTTGGACCAGCGAGGGCCACTATTGAGAAGAGTGGATTATCTCATGAAGGGAAATCAATTAGAACGTTATGGTGGACTGTGAACATTTATCCATTTAGATTGACCACTATTGAATTTCCATGATGGGCTTTAACTGTGCCAGTTAATGGCGATTTTTCTGCTCTTCTCCAAATGTATTATCTGCTTTATTCAATGAGAGACACTTCATCAAACCAGATACAGCCCCACGGCCTATTGATAGATGGGCTTGGGGGTTGAGTTGTAGAGGGGCTAGTGTTTTTGGATGGTGGTGTCACAGATGTCCGGCCCTTTGAAAGAAAATTAAACAAGTACCTCATTAGCTGACGCTCCAGTGCTCCCTGGAGGTGGCCACCGAGCCAGGCTTTTTAATGAGCTGGGAACTTAAATGCTGCCAAAGTTTACCCCGGGCCTGCCTTTCTCTGTTAGGGCCACTGGGAAGAACCCCCGTGCCCCCCGGCCTCCCCTGCCATTGAGGGCCGCTCATGCAGAGGAGAGAGAGGCACCACACTGATTCACCGCCTTTCAGCTCAGAAGAAGGGGATAATGCTGTTTTTGTACCACGCATCCAGAGGAATTATGTGCGCTAATTTGATTAGGGGGAGATTTGATTAACTGGAAAATGAGGGCTTTGCTTAGACTTTCACACGCTTAATTTATCCCTTGCAAAGCAGACGCAACATTGTGGCATGAAACTCAGAAGGCATATGAGAAGCCCATTCAGCGGTGAGATGGCCCTTTCAGACTTAACAATATCTAGAACTGCCATGGTTCAAATTGGGATAATCGGTTTAGAGCTTTTTGCGGCCTCAGAATACAAATTGTATTTGGCGTTAACAGTGAAAAGGTTCAAAGGATAATAAGATTAATGTAGATTAATGTAGCTAAGGCAGGAGTGATCTGAGGAAAAATTCTCAAGTAGCTGCATTGTTGTACAAGGTGGAGGGAATATGACTTATGTTTATGTGATGTGAACTTGTGGTGAGATTATGGTAATGCTTTGGCAGTGCATGTCAGCCGGTACTGTTACAATATCAGAAAGTGTTTTAACACCTATGCACTTGCATTAGCATTTTTATTTCTGTGTGAAGTGAAAGGGGCTGTTATTGTGCTGTGCTTTCAATTCATTTAGTGGTTTTTGGTGGTCTCTATGATCCTTTTGTATACGCTGGAATAGCCACAGGGACCAATGGAGCTGAATGCTTTGCTTTTGCTCCTTTTAACATGCAGCCATGAAGGTCATATTACTGCGGCGTGATGATTACATTTGAACGAAAAGCTACTTCTTCAGGGAGAGAAGAGAGAAAAGAGCCACAGGCAGGGCTGATCTTTTTTCTGATCTGAAAGCCTCCACCGTGTGACCTTCGCCTCTGTCTGGCTCAATCTGCAGTTCTCTATTTTAAACAAATCGCTCCTTTATTTTACCCAGGGGTTGCCTGGATTACCTTTTAATAAGATCTTAGGCACTCTACATCACAACATTCAAGAGCCCTGCTGATCTAGACTGCACCAGTCCAACCCATAACTAGGCCCACGCTAGCCGACAGCAAGGTGTATATCAGCGAAACAACCCCATACGTCTACCACAACTGCTATGGCACCAACGGGCACTTTAATCAGACATTGTGGGATTTCTAAGGGTTTTAATATTGTTAACAAGCAACGAAGAGGCCCTGCCCCCAAACCATGACAAACATGGGAAGGGTCTATTTGACTCGTTTGATTTGTCTGGATTTGGGTTTTTGCCAAGTTTTTAAAAAAATCCCTAAAACTACATTCTTCTTCCAGTCTATAGGGGGCGCTATAGAGGTAACTGCCATCATATTGGTCAGATGTGTAGGTGTTTCAGGTTTGAGCCTAATCGGGCAAAGTATGTGCATGTTAGAGGCTGTCAAATATACCTGACCTCCCGATTTCAATCCAAAATGGCCGACTTCCTATTGTTTGTTGGGTGGGGCCATAATAATATTTTATGTTGGGTACACTGTGGAGAATCACTGTACCAAGATTCATTGCTCTCTGCCAAAGTAAGTGTGTCCAAAGTCCTGTGGGGTCATAAACATTGGGGCGCTATAGAGGTTATTTGCCTATGTACATTAAACACTAGCCCGAATCAATGTGCCGAAATTCATCCAATTGTCTTTATGTTCAGCAGGATTATTGGCTCAGTGCTTTAGGGCATTAATTAGTTCATTCATTAATTCATTAATCGTAGAAGTATCAAACTCAATCCAGTTCTGCGTCATCATATGTAACTGTCTTGAAAAGTTGGCAAAAACTTTTTGAGTTCTTGAGTTCACAGTTTCATGTAACGGTGTGTAAAATGTTTAAATGATCCAGCAATTTATTTTTGAGTTATCGCATTCACACGTAAGATCTGAGGATGCGGAGGGAGGTGATTCCATAATATCGCTGAAACTCTTGTTTCACCGATATAATTCTGCAGGCCAAACTAAAGACCTGGTTTATTTCCGATGTATTTGTTGTTATTTGTCACAAAGCC
Source organism: Philypnodon macrostomus (assembly GCA_036025475.1). NCBI lineage: Eukaryota > Metazoa > Chordata > Actinopteri > Gobiiformes > Eleotridae > Philypnodon > Philypnodon macrostomus. The sequence goes on along the minus strand of JAVQKC010049534.1, from coordinate 2,158 downwards.
AATGTAGAGGCTCTAGGCTGGGACACTGTGCGAGCCAAAAAGCCATCTAAATAAAAGCAAAGCTAAGGGATGGAGGGTGGTGGCTTAGAGAAATGCTGAAGCCCAAACAGATGAGCTGTCTCCTGTTGGAGCGCTCACCATCTTCCCATCTGTTCAGCACAGTTTTAATTAAATCTACTGAGATGAGAATTTGTCCCTCTCGTGCCACCCCTCTTGGGCTGCCTCTCTTTCCACACAGTCCTTTTCTCTGCCTCGCTCTGTGCCGTATTCTGCTGTGCCAGCGTCCACTCGTCTGCACCTCGCTGCCAGCTGCTAATGAGAGGGAGCCAGGGTGGCGCCAGGACAGTGCCAGTCATTATGAGCTGTTAATGAGGAGCATTTGAGAAAGGCCCTGGCCTCGGCCCGCTGCCACCGGCTCCTGCCGCCTTCATGTGGTACACATACACCCACGTGCACTGTCAACACACTGCTTTATACATACATGCAGGAAATAATTGCAGCTGATACAATGCTCTCCCATTGTTAGTGTTCCCTGCATTACACAAAGCACCACATCCATGCTGTTGTCCATGTGATCTGGTCGCGTTTGGCTGGCTCACCTTACTCAACCTCATGGCCATAGCCTTTTTTTGCCATCCACAAGCCGCTGGCAGGTTCCGCTATTATCAAACTGGCTTTCACATCCTGTTGGGTTCCAGGCCAACCCCTGTCAGGCACCATTGTACATTCCACCTGCTTTTGGCTGTGAACAGAGGTGTGCTGGGCCTGTTGGCGGTGTGACCAAAGACCAGGTTGTGCCCACACTGTGAGCACATTTTAGTCCATCCAGGCTGGCACCCACACCTAAAGCATTTGCCGATCCATGTGGGTGAGAATACAGTAAAACCTTAGCCTCCTGAGAAGAAACTGGCACCATTTCAACCCATGCTTTCTCTGTGTGCATTCAGTTCAAATGGTTGTCATCAATCCTAGTGTGGGCTTCTGATTCTACAATGCAGTAGCTCATACATTAGTCTTTTTGCTATCTGTATTGCACTATGAGAAAGGAGAGAGTTGAAATGTGTAAGAGACTCAATAACAACCCCACCTCAAAAATAATTTTATAAAGAAAATAAAAAAGTAATCATTAGCAATTGTCTGTTTTTATTCTTCCCAATGGTACATTATCAAAACATGATGCTGCAATAATCTCTTTAGGCTTTGTTGTATGATGTTACTAGTTAGATCCATGTTGCATAGTTCTGTGTTTTAAGTTTATGGCGTTCACATTGCTCCTCTCCTTTATCGTATGAGAGAGTTTTCATTCTAAACAAACATTGGCCTTGTGCATCTTTTAGTGGCTCTTTCTCCACAGATGATTTTCTCGCAATGCCTGTTTGCCTCACCTTTGCCTCCGCACTTCTCATCCTCTCTAGCACTGAAATGCAATCATCTCTTTGTGCCTTTGTCTCACCATCCTACACGAGCAGCTCTTTACACTATGAAGAGGCAGACGCTCCTGTCACTTAATTTGCATGGTGGCAAAGTGTGGCAGCACTTATCATTGTGTAAATGCTTCAACAGCTTGCCATTTCCGAGGCACATAAGAGAAGGGCCAGAGTTTTAGGTGCACCTCAGGTTAAGATCATCCACTTTTCAAGTTGAACCCCAGTGGCTGAATACAACTATACTGTAGTTTGAAGTGAACTCACAAATAAAAAGCCGGTTTTGGACATGCATACTCTTTATATGTCATATTTAAAACTCATATTTGGTAGACATGGTGCCTAATGTGGTAGACCTCGTATTCAATGTGGTTTTCTGCTTCTGTATCCCACCTGCTCATGTTTTGTCATATTGTATGTTAAGAGAGCTGCAGAACTTGCATAATGCTTATCTGAGCTAATGTTGCCTTTCCGGTATCTCCAAATTATTTCTGTTTTTGCATCAACAAGGCATTTTCGACCACATAATTGACCACTCACTGGATATTTTGGTAAACAGATATTAGACATGGTTGTCTGTGAAAATCTCAGAACAGCATCAATTCATGTTTAAGTTAAGATTTAGCTCACAAATCACTTTACGTAATATGTTTACTGCTGCCGCACTATTTGAATGTATCATGTATGTGCAATACTATATCATGTGCAATACAAATTCATCTGAAGTATTTTAC
>JAVQKC010049529.1:0-10875 GCA_036025475.1 Philypnodon macrostomus | reverse complement strand
CGGTACAACGACCGCATCACTGCCGAGGCTGCACCGATCCGCCTGTCAATCTCACGCTCCATCCTTCCCTCACTCGTGAACAAGACCCCAAGATACTTGAACTCCTCCACTTGAGGCAGTTGAGACTAGTAATTTATCAAGGTTTTAAACAATTGGGGTCACTATTTTTAGTTTTACATATTGTACTAAGCATTTCAGTTAAATGAATAGGCAACCCATTAAAACTAAACACAATACATCCACTTACAATGGCAAGTGGTAGGATATGACTTATGTTACCCACACAATTACATAGCAAACTTTACCCTTTAAGTACAACTTTATTTTACCCAATACAATAAACTAGACACAGACTAGAGACCACATTTTACTCAAGCTAGTCCAGGATGAGACAGGAGTTTCCCAGTAGCCCTTTAAGATCCAAGTCCTTTTGCTCCATGTATTGGGTTCAGTTGTGACTCGCTTTTCAATTGTCTCTGATTGTCTTGGGCATGTGCCACTGTCACATGCCAGAGAAACCAGGAGTCAGGACAGAACGGCCACGCCTCCAGGTGGACCGTTGAATAGGTGAGCCTAATAAAGTGGCCAGTGAGTGTACAATCTTCCAGTTGTTGCAATGTTAAAATAAGAATCTATTATACATTTGCCTGAAGTTTAAATGCTTTCAAATGCTCTTCTCTATTAGATGCTTTTTGGTACACCGTTTGTTGTTTGGAAGAGGTTCAACAGTTGAAAGTAGCTAGATTTGTGATTCACTAAAGCTTTTCCATTGTATGCCTCCATTCTATTTTAAAGGCTCTTGTTCACATTTAATAGCTGGTCTACTGAGTTCAAACCAAGACTCCAACATAGAAGTAGACATTATTATTGTTTTCTATTTGCCTCTTCCTCCCCCCTGTTCCTTATTTCTCCTGTGCAGTTGTATATTTACTGTATTCACCTGTGCTCCATCATTGTCAATTAAACTCCAGCTACTAACTGGGTTGATTTTTTTTTAAACTTCAGGGCATTTCACTGACAACAATTTCTCATCATAACCTCAATATCCTGCATGTCAAAGCCAAATATGCACATACATCACATTGAGCCATCAAAACACAAGGGATGGTATAGGTGAAATAATATTTCCCTACAGTACATTTATATCAAGGTTTATTAACTCTTTAGGAAATTGTGACAGCTGGTTTGGCATTGGTTTAGTTAGCTGCAGCTAGCTTAACTCTCCATAGGTTTACATACACTAGATGCTCATTTCAAGTGGTGTCGGGTTTACCTTATATAGGAGTTTCCAACATGGAGGAGCACATGAACACCTCACCAAGTCGTCTGATCAAGTCAGAATTTTAGAAGCAGCACGAACTGCCCGAGTTGTGATGTCACTGACTATTTCAACACGCGAGAACTCAGAGAGTTTATTGTGAATAAAAATAATCAATTCAAATGATTGGGAAAGTCTTAACTAAAGTAGAACACATATTTTTATTTATTTGAAGTTTGATAATATTATGAAGATAATATAAAGTTTGATATTTTTAGCCAGCTGCACCAAACATCTTATTTAGGGCAGCAGTGGCGCAGTGGGTAAGCATTTGCCCGGCAACCAGAAGGTAGCCGGTGTAGTTGTGTCCCTGGGCAAGTCACTTAACCCACATTGCCTATGAATGCATGTCGTGGTCAGAGGCAGTGTGACTGGGGAGTGAATGAATAATGTAACGGCAAAGCCTCTGTGAGTCTTATTATTATTTAGCTAAAAAAGATTTATCATTTAGTCCTGGTAACGACTTTGAATGTATTTTGCTCCATCATGAGAAGCCAGATATATTAGGAAATTGAGACTACAATTAATTTACTATATTGAACTACATTTTTACATTTCCTGATCCCAAATTTCCTAGTGAAAGGACGTGAATATATACAAGTCGGGTGAACAAGTTGCTATCTCGGAGAAAACCACCATCAGATCTGTTCGACGTGCACTTGAAAGCAGCATCAGCATTATTGTCCTATTTACAACTGCTGCTACGCTCATGTTAACAGTGTATTCACATGCTCTGGGTAATTACCACTAGTTCTTAATTAACTAGTACATGAGAAACAAAACAATGAAAGTGCTTAAAGACTTGCTTGCTTGGCATTTGACACCAGCACATTGACTTTCCTTCATTATTATGCAATAGAAACCCATAGGTAACGAATTGTAAAACGTTGTGGGCCGCTTGCTCTACCGGCTGAGCTTAACCACCATCCATTGAATCTGTTGTTTTAGTTCCATGGAATACTAGCTCTGGATTACTATTTAGTCATAACTTGATTTAACAATAGCAGTAATAACATTTTGACTAAATGATTGCTACCCCTGAAATTGTGAAGCACAGAACTAACTGGAAGTGTCAACTCTAATATCTAATCCAATTTCAATTTCATGTCAAAACTCCCACTACTACTAATCTATTATTGCTATTACTACTAATAATAACAATAATGCTTGTGAATGTAAATGTATTTCCTTTCATATTTAACTGGTCCTGTGTGTTGAATTCATGTGTTGTCACGAGAAGGTTTTTAATTGGGAAGATCTCTTTGCATAGTACTGACCTGGTGTATCAGGGCCAATGCTAAGGTCCTTTCTGTGACTTCTGGGAAACCATGCAATTCTGCCAGGCTCAATAGACTCAAGCTCCCACTGCATCCACTATCTCAGGAATATGCCAATGTAACTCAAATGTGTGACTCAACAGCAGCAATTTTGCCATTTGCGATATCAACTTGAAATGGGGTTTTCGGGGCATAAAAAAATCTGCGAAGGATAATATCATGAAACTTCATTGCTAGAGTTACAAAACCCAGTGGCTGTTGCACAATTAAGTAAATGGCTCTTACTAGCAGTTTTTAAGTGAATAATGATACGAAGCAGAAAGATCAAGTGTCAGTGAGGCTGGGCGATTTATACCATGATAATATTCTGTACCAATGACTGGTGCCCATCCAATCAACTATGGGCCTTAGGCGGCGTACATCCTGGATAGTGGTCAGTTAGTAAAAGGGCTAATGCAATTTTTTATGTTAAAATGTTAATGCCATGTCAATCATGAAAGTGGGTATTTATGTAGAACCACATGGTAGTAATGGTTAATAGGTTATATTGCATTTTTCACTGGCAGTTCACTGTCACGGTAACACAGGGTGGACATGCAGACTCAACTCAGACAGATTGTGGGCTGGCTTTGGAAATGAGGAATAAAGAACTGTACAAAATGTTATGGTATGCAGATGCCCGACAGCAGGGTTGGTTAGTCATCAACTTCTCGGACAGTGTGTGACCACCCCACAGGAACCTGTTTGTGTGTGTTCATGTCATCTTCCTCGATTGCCATGATACCACTGCTCACTCTGCTCCTCTCCCTCTGTCCATGTGTCATCCAGATGGAGGAAGTAATAGCGCGGATGCAAGACGAGAAAAACGGGATTCCCATCCGGACGGTGAAAAGTTTCCTGACCAAAATCCCCAGTGTATTTTCAGGTAAGCCTTTTATCTCCCCCTTCTTCTGTCTGCACTTGGCTACCACACACAAACAGTCCTCATACTTGCCAAACAAAACAATGAAAGTACTTAGAGATTTGCTTGTTCTGCAGTTCACACCCGCAATGGCCCACAGTCAAGTGGATTATATTGATTTTTTAAAGAAAGTTGAGAGGTAACATTTTGGAATTGTAGTGAATTAATACAAAGCAATCACCGATATTTACTAGCTATCTAGAAAATTAGCAATTAGCTTTAGATTGCTAATGTTGTGTAAGTATAACATAGAATTGCCACAGAAGCTTGGCCAATGAAAAGGCGCTGGATCAATACAAGGATCAAATTCATATGTTTTGCGTCACTGAAGGCAGCATGTGCTATTTTGTATCATATTGCCCCAGGCCTAGACAACATCTCCATCAGAACCTATAAAAGCCACAATTACAAGTTGGACTCATATGACCCTAACATGGTCACATTTGACCAAGATTTGTACAAAAAATATTTAAAATATGTGAATTAATGTTTGTGAATGCTGTTTTTGTGCAGTCCATCTTATAACATTCTAGCATGGAGGCATGGGTACCTACCCAGGGCAGAAAAAACACACATCTTTATAATTTATTTATAATTTATAATTATTGTAAATGCTGTAAGCTACTGGCTATGGCACATTCAAAATATGTATCATTTGAACAGATAATGCTTTATTCAAAAGTATTACACAGTTTCTCATGTGTATATATTTTTTCAGCTCACAAACATCATTTCTTTTACTCCATTATTATATGACCACGTCACTGAAAGCTGAACAAGGATAAAAGCCAGGCTACTGCATTTTTACTTGATAGAAAATCTTTTGTTTGTTATCCTTGAACACTATTATGGACTTTGTATATTGAATTACATAGCCTTACTATGTCATACTGTATTCTACAGGCGGTTGACGTTTACACCGCTGGATATCATTGTCATGTAGAAAATCATACATGAATAAATATGGTTTACAATGTTTCACATGATCATTGGGACATATAGGAGCCATTTTCAATTTCTACTTTTATCTTCTATCTCAGTATATTATAACCTCACCTTAATGTAACATTGATGCAATGTTAACCTTACACCATTCATTAACATTCATGGTGAGCAATCTTAACCCCTCAAAGGAATATGATTTTCTAATCAATAGAGAAGCAGAGCGTACACTGGAGACTGGATAAATACATATACGCACATCCCTGTCATATAAGAATATGCACCAAAGGCACACAACCCCATTACGAGTAATAAATTCAGAAAACAGTCTTGTCAGAGGATTACCTTAAACATCTCATTTAAACTGTCAGGAAAGTGGGTCAGCTGTGATAGTGTGAAAATGTGACAATATTAATGATGATAATCCATGGGGGATCTCATCTATGGCAAGCCCTTTTAACATTTAATATAAAACCTGGATATGTAATACAGATATCTGCAACCTAGTATAAACTGTCATTTTAGATCCACAACAGCATTCCTCATATCCACACTTTACATTAAGGATATCCACAGTCATTTCTCCTAGGACAAATGACATCATGTTTTCTATTCATTTCTATGGGTGACGTCATTAGAGATATCTGTAATTCAGTTATTGTGGATATCCTTAATGTAATGTATGAGGAATGCTGAAGATATCTTTAAACTCAGTTCTGCCTAGTCAACATTCTGTTATAGATATCTGCTATTTTGTGTAAGATATGTGACGAGTTGAAGGTAAAGTTCATTGTATCTTATTGTATTATATCTGTAGCTGAGCTTTGACTAGTCAAAACTGAACAATCGATATATTTAACTGTAAATGTGACTAGTCTAAACTGAATTACAGATATCTCTAACTGCCATTTTGAATAGTCTAAATGTAATTATGACTAATCAAAATTACAGTTATCATCAGTGATATCTGGATTTTTAATACCGGATAGGCATGTTTTAACTAAATGTCAAAAGGGCTTGCCAATCTCATCTGGGGACAGGCTCAGAAATGCTAAGTGGGTGCATATTCATAGAAGAGATACAGAGAAAGACAGTGTAAAAATGACAAACTTGCAGATACTGTAGAAGATGCTCTGGTGTCTCCATTTCACACCTCTCCTCATCTCCCCTCTGCTCCTGCCGTCACACACCCTCACCTGTCAGCAGGAGCGACCATAATAACTGTTCCTGAAGTATATTTAGCCAAAGTGCCACAGTCACATGTTGGGGCTAGTGTGAAAAAGTCCAGGGGGCACAAGCCGCTTCCCTGAATGGGAAAATCACTTTGTTATATTCCCTCAAAATGGAACAAAGACTCATATGATATTCTCTATATCTATACACAGTATTTATACTTGTAGCCATATCAACATGTGCAGGAATGTGTTCACTGTAGTTATTGCCAAGGTCTTCCATACAGCTGATCCTTTCACATGTTTTTATTTATTTATTTGGATGGGGAAGTGCAGGCTAATGAACATAAATGACCTGCCACCAATGTCAGCACACCAAAAATCTATTGCCCCCAACCAACATTAACCAATGTCCAAATCATTTGCTTACACAACTGTATTGCTGTGAGTATTTAGTTTCATATTAGACATTGTGTTTCATATTAGACATGTTTTTCTTTATTTATTGTTAGGGTGATGACCCTACCCTATCCTAGCAACTATGGGTTTTAGGCAGTGTACACAGACTCACTCTCATGTATTTATAAGGGACATCTTAGATTCACCAGCAGCATTAACACATGGGTACATATAATAATATAATGTCCCGACTCCCATGTAAACTACAATATAAGTATATACCCCCCTGAATTCAACTTTTTAAATGAGTTGACCTCGCCTGTACCAATATTGTGCTGATTCTAACTGTTTACAATTGCTGTTTTACAGTGTGTGTGTGTGTGTGTGTGTGTGTGTGTGTGTGTGTGTGTGTGTGTGTGTGTGTGTGTGTGCATGCGTGCGTGCGTGTGTGTGTGCGCGTGCGTGTGTGTGTGTGTGTGTACAATCTTCACATTAATGGACTTGGGCCAAAAGAAAGCTGGTTTCACAAGGTGTCAGAACAGGATATCTGGTAATGGATGGTCTATTAGCCACCCACATCATTCAAACCAAGAAGATTTAGTGTGCATGTTGCTGCTGCTGATGAGAGGGAAGGTGCACAAGCCTAAAAATACAATAATTTAACTACATTGTATCTGCCTCATTAAGTACAATGTAATACACTGTGTAACAAACTGTAATTACATGTAACTACATTGTACATACAGAAGTATTACAGGTTAAGGTTAGGGTTGGGGTTAGGTACAATGTATTTACATGTTATTACAGTTTGTTACACAGTGTATTACATTGTACTTAATGGGGTAGATACAATGTAAATAAAGTGTGGCCCAGCCTTTTTATTTAAATGGTACTATAGTTGATCCATTTATTTATTTTTTCTCTCATTTCAGGTTCCGAGATTGTTCAGTGGATGATCAAGAATCTTGACATTGAAGACCCAGGTAACTCATCATTTCTTTCATTCATTTGGAAAAAGTTCTTGTTCTATGCGGACAAAGAATGTGACGAATTTTCATTAGTTGCACAAAAATAAGGCGGGCTTGCATTTGGAGCCTACAGGATAAATTATACAGTCAGCTTAAAGTTCCCAGCTTTTCATTTCCCTTTGATGTGCCTCTTAGTGTCCCCAAGCTTCTACAGAGGCTGCAGATTGTGTTTTTTTGTTTGTTTTAGGCACACAGTTTTGAAAATATAGGTGTGGTACCAAGAATGTCTGTAATAAATGTATTGATCTTCATCCCCTAACATGTTTCACTTAGCTTGAAGTAGCCTATATTTTGGACACTGGCCATCGGCAGGGCTGACATTTAGTGGTACACTCCTTTTAGCAGTCTTGCATTCATTCACTATATTCAATTTACGGTAGAATGCCAACCCATGCGTGTCATAAGAACCCACAAGGAGAACATGGAGAATATAGCCTGGGAATTTATCTTATAGGATTGTTAATCACTTTCCCACCATGTCCCTGTATAACCTGATTGTGTTTTGGTTGGTTTCTACAAATATAATGCATTTTCTGGCTGATTTGAAGAATTTTAGATGAGCTTTATTTATTATTCAACATCTCACACTTTTCAGATGTCCTATCAAAAGTCTTTACTCAGGTTAAACAGCTGACTATGGTGTATTAGTCCTATTTAAACTGATAATGAAGAACAGCATTCAGGTTGAGATACATTGATTCAAACAGACTAATCAGCTTCATCGTGTCTTTTTCAGTCCTGTACATTACCCTGTGTTTGTGGTAAGCCAACGGTGGTGTAGGTAATGTGGTTGACTCATCAACTCATAATTCTCCAGTGAGATGTTCCATATTGTTCATGTATTTCTTTCTATGTTTCTATATCCACTGTGCGTCACTGGGCTCCTTATGCAAGCCCTGATTAAAATTCATGTTCAAAGCGTACTTCATGTATGCATTCATGTTGTTAGGAGCAGCAGAAATCAGACCATTGTTTTGAAATAAGGCTTATATTTGATTTTCAGACTAAAGGGCTTTATCTGCTGATTTTTTTTGTATATCCTTATAGACTCACTGGCCACATTATTATGTAGATTATTATGTATATATTATATTATTATGTATATAATATATATACCTAATAAAGTATGTATATATATGTATGTATCTTAAACCAGACATTTCTGCAAGCCCATTTTTGCCCAAAGAATGGCCACTCTCTGCATATTGTGTCTTTTTTTCAAACTAAGTGAAACCTTTTCTGAACAGTTCACCAAGCATCAATAACCACATTGAAATTAAATTACCTCTTCTCTTCATTCTGATGATTCGTGTGAGATCCTGCAGGTTTTGTCTTGAACAGTGTATAGTTTGATGTCTGGTTGATGCGAAGTTGAATGTGTTTTCTCCGGAGAGCTTGTATATTAACTAGCATAGAAAGAGACAAAATGATACAGCATTAAACAACTTTTATGTCAAATCCGCTAATGAACAACAATCTCTTCTCAAAACAAAAAACGTAATGCCTTCCCCCCTGCAGCAAACAGACAGTATATGAAAATTGTGACCAGTCACTATTAAATCTTATAAGCACAGTTTAGTCACAAATGAGGCGGCTGAGGGCATATGTCACCTTGCAGATGCTCTGTTTAGTGGCGAATTTGAATATTGTGTTTTTTCAAATGCAAGCACATACTGAATTGGCCGTCAGGCGTAAACAGTAATGCCTTGCAGGAGTAACTTAGTTCAGTGCTCAGAAGCGCTCCTGATGGACTAGACGAACGCAGGAAATTTAATTGTTTTGCTCACAGCAAGCTATCAGCGTGTTTATTATGTAGAGGGAGATGAGCCTATATCAAAGTTGACTGGGAATTTAGGTTTCCCCCCAAATGAATACCAGAATAAAAGCACTTGATTTGAGCTCATTATTGTAATTCAGTAAAACTTTTTGTCTCCCAACATGCTCTGTTTCATTCATAACCTTCACCAATAAAGTTATGTTTTAATATGAGAAATGCATTTGTATAAAGATATGATAAGCAAAAACAGGACTAAAATAAGGCCAAAGTAGGACTATATTAACAAAATCATGACTTAAATTTGACTTTATTTAGTGATGACACATTTTTACTCTAGGCTGTACTGATATTGCGCTCTCGATACATGATGGTGCAATAATCATAATTTTGAGTTATATTGGTCAGCCCTACAGCCTCATTGTAGGTATTTTCACGGTGGGTGCCTGTAGCTGAAACATTTGACACTTGCAGCTGTTTAACATAATCTTTTCATTACAAGAGAGCTTTACAGATTTCATTTTCAGTGATGTTGTAATAGCAGACCCGATTAGTTTGGCCAGCCACAGGAACCCTTTAGTATTAACTGCTCACTAAATTTAAGGTGGCCCCGGGTTCATTAACATGCATTAGCGTCACTGTGCGGCCCTGAAAAGTAAATGTGAATAAGGCGCTACAGATTCATATGATCTACAGCCTAACGGCCCAAGCGTGGCACATAATCGGTCACTTAAAGCACTGAGGAAAACTGATGGCATTTAGGCTGCACTCATTGGTCCAGTAGATCTTATAATGAAGGCTATTAAACAGACAGCAAGTGCATCACAACAGCTTTTGAAACTTACACGTGTAACATGTAATTATGTTTTTTGTTCATGTGGATTGGACTAATAGCACAATAGTTTAAAAATGTGGTCGTAGTTTTATAAATTGCCCAAGAAAGGTCAGCAACAAGCTACTATGGAAGAAAGGATCCAGGATTTGTTTACTATTGAAACATACTAACTCCAGCCCCAAGGTGTCAGGATAAAACAAATGATACATTTTAGTGGATGTGTTACCATTGTGGGATATAAGTGCTTTTAATGATCAATCAATCAAACAAACTTTATTTATATAGGGTTTTTCTTTGCATTTAAAATGAAACACACACACACACAGGCACACCACCAAACGGACCAGTACCACGGACAGCACCCCCCCACAGTCATGGCCGATACTCCCGGTGCAGAGGGCTCCCCCTGAGGAACACTGGAGGAATAAAAGCAATTAAATGCATGAAAAAAATAGTAAAACAGTATAGATTAACAGAACGAATAAGCAGGGTAGAATAAGATCTAAATAAAATTAATTAAAATGATCCCAATAAGAACTAGATTATAATAAAAATGTCAAATTTAATAAAATGTCCCAAATAAAATTACTACATATCAAATAAAAGCTCATTTAGAAAGGTGAGTATTGAGCCTGCTTTTAAAAACAGAGGATAGATCAGAGGATAGATAGAACATTTACCCCTGAACTAAGATTCAGAGCTTAAGTTCTGGGTTGGGTTCTACTATAGAGGACAATGCTATCTTTATTTCATTGCAGTTTCTCCTAAGCTAAAAAAAAATGCTGCAAAATAAGTCCATGCCTGTCCACAACAAACTTTCATAATTAGAAGAATTATGTAATCATGGAAATAATTTAATAAACGTCCAATTTCAGAGCCACTGTGTACTTTGGTCTCACCCGCTGTGCTTTAATTATTTTTCTTCATCTTACAGCAATGGCTCAGTGTGAGGTGCCAAATTCACAACATTCCTTTGATCTTCAAGATAAATGAATCTAAGTTAACAAACTCTGTCGCCAAATTACGAATACTGATTATGCCCCCCACTGCTCACTATATACAGTGAAGAAAACAAGTATTTGAACACCTTGCTATTTTGCTATTTCTCCCACTTAGAAGTCATGGAGGGCTCTGGAATTTTCATCGTAGGTGCATGTCCACTGTGAGAG